>JAOEHY010001054.1:59060-75273 GCA_025447955.1 Psilopsiagon aurifrons
AAAAGTAACAGTAGCTTTTTTTTTTTTTCCCACACAGTCATGTATAGAAGCCGAGTTAGTACTATCCATGGCATCAATTGTAAAGCAGTAGGCCATGCTGGCTACAAGTCTTGATGAGAGCTGTAAGGTATGGCAAGAAAAGAGAAATTTCTGATGAGGTATGCATCTACTGAATTGGTTTAAGTATTCACAAATCAAATTTCTAATGATTAATTAAAAGCAGGTATTTAATGCAAATCCTCAATTGCTTTTAAGCCATGATTAAGGCTGTCTGTGAGATTGATATATTGTCTCTTTCTCATCTGGAGAAAACAGTTATTAAATTAACAGGGAGGCATAAATATCATATACATCTTCAGCTCACTTTAACTGAGGCAATAATGCTCATTGTAAGATGTATTGTCAGTGAAACATACAGAGGGAAGTTGACAAGGAGGCTAACAAAAAATATCTGACTTCTGAAATGACAACCTTATTCTTTTAAATTGCCAATGCTAGAAGATCATGAAAAACAATGCTTTCTGTGATGTGGAGTTAATAGTGAATGACTTCACTGAAGAGAGGAGCCTGAGTTCTCAGAGAAGAAGGAAGAGAAAAGCACTCAACAAACACAAGAAATGAAGGCTGCTGAAAGTGAGATCCTTAGTCCTTAATCCTTGCTGAGTACATGTTCACATGCCTTTTGAAAGCTCTCTACTATGCGATACAGATATGGGGCACATGTTCACTGCAAGGGGATAAACAATATTTGTCCTATATAGGGGTATATGGAGTGATTGGTCTCCATTTGCTGGTACAAATTGTGCTTAAACTTTTCTTAACCAACGGTGATCAAAATGAGCTTACATTGGATAAGTACTTTGCTGTGTGCCTGGGCATTCTTTGTCCTGTCATACCAACTTGTTAGGAAACTTGGACCTACTTTTCTGCTGCATGGACCTGAAATATGTGTCTTTGTAGTCTTTTTCTGACTTGTGCTTTGCAAGCTCTTTTTTTTTTTTTCCCCTTTTTTTTTTTTTTTTGTGCTTGTGTTTATTGGAGGATGCTTGGAATTTATACTAGAGGGCATTCAATTCAGTCAGTTAAGGATCTGGATAAGCTGGATTAAAGAGTATGGAAAAGGAACAGATATTTAATTTAGTTAATAAATTTTGAGTGTGGCCTAAAGAATGAAAGGAGGATCCCTTTAGACAGTGAAAGCCCTCAGATGCCCGTTAGTATATATTTTCCAATCAATGATTTGATTTTTGGCGTATGCTGTAGACTTTGATTTTGAAGTCAATCCATACATCAGGGAAAGTATTGAGAACATATGTTTTTCAGTTTGCAAATGGCAAAACAATTTCTCTGTTGAAGGAGGCTGATAGTGTGACTCGATTGGCCTGCCATGCCTTGATACGTTTTGTTAGAAGAAATAGGATGGATTTAATGAAATGTGTTCTGGGCTGTCTGCTTCATTTTCTTTCCTTACTACTGCCAGTGAGAATGTGTTTTACCCCTTAAATACATTGTTGAATACAACGAATTTCTTCTAACATTTGCCAGTGTTCAGGATTTCTCGTTGTATGCTACACTCATGTCAGATTTATGAGATCTTTCAGTTCTGCCTATTGTGAATTCATGCTGTGCAGTTGTTGGGTGAACTCTGGGTCCAAGATTTGCATTTTGAATAAGGATAGTTTGCAAAGTTACATTTTTAAGCAGGATCAGAGTGGTTTAGGTAATGCATATCCCTTTGTGGTCTATGGTTAAACTTCTATTTTTGCCTTTTTAAGAACATGTGCAACCTATTCTTTGGTAACTGTAGATGTGAACTGAGCTTTTCCCTATTTCTTGCCAGAGGAGAGGCACAATGACTTTATGTTCTCAAAGTACTTAAGTGGGATCATATCAAGATATATAAACCCATGACACAGAGGACAGGATTAATCCCATCCTTCAAGCACTTAACTGAAGGACCTTTGCTGAGAACCTAGATACCCAAAGGTTCCTCCTGCAACTGTCAAAAAAAACCTGGTACCTTTGTGGGGCAGTTCATTGTTTATGAATCTTTAAATACTCTTTGGATGTCTCATTTGGCTTTGCTGGCTGCAGAGGGAACAAAAATTAGTTCAGCTGAAGCCCTGAAAATAGGAGGTATGAAGTCAAGTGAGAGGCTTTCTCACTTTTTCTTGCTCTGGAGCTGACTGTCCAAATAGTAGCACCTGAGATTTGATTCAGACTGGTTTTCATCCTGCCATATCAATGCTGAGTGCTCAGATGAGACTGGATAACTGGGAGAATAGGTAGTGTCCACACTGGTTCTTCAGCCCAGGTGAAAAACTTTCCTTGGTAGGGCATTTTGAGCTAAAACTGAGTGGCAACCTATGAAGGCAGCTCTAGCATAAGCTGAGGCACTTTTGCAAGTCTGCTTTGCCAAGGGTATTGGTAATGATGTGGCTAATCAGAATGTCTTACACCTCATTTGCCCTTACTGCAAGTTGTCAGCAGTTTGAACATTGGGTGTTCAGCAGAGACAATTCTGTGTAAGCCAAGGGAGTTATACTAGTAGCTAAGAGGCTGATAATCACTGTGGGGAGAAGCCACAAATGGGGTCCATGGTGTGCACCATTAATGCCTATTGGGAATGTAAACAGGCTGTGTGTCTTTATAAAAATACGTTAAATTTTTGTTCTGTATCCCATGTACCCTTCCATCTTGATATTCTTTGGTAAACCTCCTTACAGAGACAGCATGTGCAGTTTTTAAGCTCTGCTCAAGTTGTAGCCCTTTTCCTAATACATACTTTGCCTCAGATTTCAGTCTGCAAGACATTACTGGTAAAATGTGTGCATATTTAAAATGACATATTCCCAGACACCAGGCCAACAAGCTGCATACCTCACATGCAACAAAATATAATTGAAAGTGTTGAATTTGTTTTCAGTAATGTATCCCTATTAACAGTCTCATCTGTTCACTCTGGAATGGTGTCTTCCTTACCATATGCTCTTGCTAATACAATAGTTAGTGCGTGATATTAGGTACAATGAATCAAGTATGTAAGTGTTCAAAGCCTGTGTATAACATAAAGGAACTCCCAGAATAAACTTGGATGTATGAGCACTGTGCAGAGAGGATTTTAAATTATTCTTTTGAGGTGGCTTCATGAGCCAGCTATTACAGAAGGCAGCTGGTCCCTTTGTGGTGCAGAGCCTGTGTAGAATTGCAATTGAGGGGGTAAACTTTATCTCAGTGTTTTCATGGGAGTGGTAATGCTTCCTTCCTCTGTTTTTTTCTTTTTTCCATGGCCATAGGACTACAAAATATGAAGACAACTTTAAAAGACAATTTCATGCAGCCTGATATACAGTAGAGCAAAAATCCCAGTATCAACTTTAGAACTACAGGATAAATTACAACCAGTAGAGCTTTTTCTGCAATGAGATGTAACTAAAAGAATGGGCCTTCAGTTTTCAGAATGGAAAAACCCTGCTAAAGTGGAGGGAGTGGGGGTGGGTTTGCAGAGTTATGTGAAAATGAAGGAATGTCTTGTGTTACTATAGTCCCAGCTAAATGTAGGGATTGTTTGCTTAGGATAGCAGCTCTAATCTATGACTATAGGTTACCGTTGGATTCCTGCCATCTTGTTTAAATTACATCCATAGCCTGGGGGACGTAGGGGGTGTAAGCAGGAAGCCATTGTAATTTTCATGCTTTGGACACCCGTGTATTTTCATGAGCTGAAGTTAAGTGTCTCTAGGGATGCTGAATATCACTGAAACATTTCCTGAGTTCTCTTAAGCTGTACAATGGCATGTCTGAGTCTGTTTTCCAAAGGACAGAGCTTTTTTGTTTAGTTAGTGAGGTCTTATTCACTGAACTAGTGTGCTTTCGCACTTATAATTTATTGAGGAACAGAAGAAGAGGAAAGTTGTGCAGGAAAAATGAAGTCCTCTGTCTTAGAACAGCTAGGAATACTATGGTTTCTTTTATGCCCCCATTTTACTCTATATTTCTTGCTTAGTAAAATCCTTAAAAGGTTGGTCTGACACAGTAGCTATAAAGACACTAGTTTTTTTAGACCGTAAAAAAGTGAAATTGATAGGCAAGCACATGATTTTAGGTAAAAGAGCAATAGCTAGGGTACCCAGTCTATTGCTGCCAATCTTTGGGCAAATCACTTTGCATTATGGCACTTTTCCATTTGTTGCTGCTTAGCTTGTAGAGCACCAACACATTAGTAGTGTGGTTTTAATTAGAGATCTTTGTCTTCACTGCACACACACTAACTGCTGTTTTTTGCCAGAGTTTGGGTATAGGAAGTACTGCTAGCTGCCAGCAAGTGGCAAGGGCAAAGCCAAACATCACCCCTGGCAGACTGCTGAAGTGACACATGGTGTGCACTGACTGATAAAATGTTTTACCTGCTTCACTACAGCATTTGAAGAGCATAGTATGGTGCTTAGGCAGCAGTGCTTGTCCAGGATTGTTGCTTCCTGATTTAACAGCATATTACTTAAAAATCTACATCTTCGTGAATTCTTTTTGTATCTGTGGGTGTGGTGGGGTTGTGTGGTTTTGTTTGGTTTGTTTTTGTTTTGCTCGTGTCTTCCGCTTTTAGATTTTACATAAGCTAAATCAAAGCACAGAGAATTTATGTGACTTACTCCTGAGTCACAGACCTCTGTGTTGACCACAAACCCTTATATCACTTACTTGTCCCTGTAATGATTACTAATTTTCCTTTCTTTCCTAATCTTTCAAACTTTTTTTCATCTCTGCCTTCAGCCCATCCCTTACTCAAATTTTCCATTGACACATTTCTCTCAGAGGTTCAGTGTCCCTTCTAAGAGCAACCTTTATCTCAAGATTTTTTGGCAGTCTGGTGTATCTTTCTCATAGACTGGATCCTGGTGATGAAACACATTGGTGATAAGGCAATATATTCTTGCTCTGAAAGAAGGGCTGTGTTAGCCGCAAAGAGGTTTATGCAGGAATCTTTCCCTTGCTGCTTTCAGTATGTCTGATGACTGATGCTTGCCTATGCATGAATGAGAGTGGCAGCAAGGACTTGTATCATTCTCACTTTTCATATTGGCTTTGCAAGCAAGTACTTCTCTAGAGGTTGCCCTGGGTCTGAATTGGACTGACTGACTCTGATGTTTTGTTCTCTGAGACTTTGCCTGAATTTGTGGGCATACATTTTCTTAAATGTGTCTCTGTATTGGAGAAAATTACTGCTCTGCCCTGCAATCTGCTTCCCTCTTTGAGGATATGGCCTCTTCTGATCCCCAGCCATGAGGGCTTCTTCTGAATTCCAGGTTAATTCCAAAATGGTCCAGGTTCTAAGCTTGCTAGCTTGATTACAAAGAATGCATGAACAACTTTGCTGCCCAGTGTAGGAGGTGATAATTTGTGTTAGGGCTGGAGAGTAGGGCTGGTAGTTTGTTCAGCTGGCATAGCTGTAGTGGGAAGGGAATGGATGTCTCTATTGCTAATGAACTGAATTGAACTGGAAAGATTGAACTATACAGGAGCAGCGTTTGTGCAAATCTAGACTGTCAACGTTCACAGAGACTATGGGAGAAAAAACCCTGTGTGCTTTGTGTATCAAGTTTTGTTCTAAATATTGCTACTGTAGCTCATGCCTAGGGTATGAAAGGTGGAGATCATGTCATTATTGTAAAAACTCAGCCCTTTCCCCACCCTTGAAAGTGTAATTGTAGTGTTCTGTTACCTGAAGTGAATGATGCTAAATGAAGATAAAAATAATGCACATTGGCTAAATTACATATTAAGGGATTTGGCAGTTTTATCACTTCAAGCAAATCTTTTAAGCTCCTGGTGATTTTCCATAGCCACTTATACTGATATGTACCCATGTTTTTTCTTTTGGAAGGGAAGCACAGAAACATTCCAAGCTGGTAGAGGTGTGTGGTAGCTTGTGGAAATGGAGCTCTAGTTTAGAAAGTGGTATAAGAGGATAAATTATTTTCTGTAAAGTTCATGTGGGAAAAAACTTCTGATATGCTGTTGTGTGCCTATTTTACAGGGACTTGTCTTGTTTCTTCTCACTCCATACCCTTTGCAAAACCATTAAGAAAAGCCCTAAATAAGTGAAGCGTATTTTATATTAACTGTTTAATTTGCATTAAGCTTGTGTAGAGGCAGATATGAAATACATAAAACCTTTCAAATCTTAGAAATTTTTGCTGTAGTTAGTTGATAATTCAAGCACATCTCACCTCTTGTTTTGTAGATATGTAGCATTAAACACTTTCTTAGTTGCAAGGAAATGTCCCATTGTGTAGCTATAAAAGTCATTTTCCTGCTTCACTTTTTGTCTCATTGAATGGGTTTTGATCTCAGTTAAATGGTATAAATCCAGTATGATTCCATTACAGTAAGTGATGTTAGTTTGGACTTACATCAGTATAACTGAAGTCAGAGTCTGGCTATATTAATTTGCTATGTATTATATATGTCCCAAATACCATAGAATCATAGAATGGTTTGGGTTGGAAAGGACCTGATGATTATCTAATTCCAACCTCCCTGCCATGAGCAGGGACAACTTCCACTAGACCTAATCACTCAAGGCCTTGCTCAGCCTGGCCTTGAACATTAACAGGATCTGAGCAATCACAACTTCCTTGTGTAACCTGTTCCAGTGCCTCACCACCCTCACAGTAAAGAGCTTCTTCCTTTTATCTAACCTGAACTTTCCCTGTTCAAGTTTAAACCCAAAGCTATCCTTTCACACCTCTTTTTCAAACCTTACTGACTTTTCCTAATTTCCCAAATTCCAAGTGTAACAAGGTAGGTGAAATTTACTTGATGAAATATTGTTTATGGAGGATCTGTTTTTATAAGCTCAGCTGGTTTTAATTCTTTTCAGCACTGTTAGAAGTTTCCTTGTACTCGGGATAGGATCTGAATTCATCATGTTTTTCCTACCTGACTCAATTTTGTCAGAAGTATGGTGTTTTAAATTACAGGGTGCTCTCCCATGTTATCATTGAGTAAGATTTGTATGCCTCCATGATATTTCAAAGCAGTTCTTAACTCAAAAGATCAGAAAAAGGTTGTGCCCTAAGGTATTATTAATCAGCAACATAACATGTTTGATAGAGCTTAGTGAATGCAAGATGTGATTTTGGAGAATGAGATGAATTAATTTTTTCCTGGTTTTGTTTACATTTCCTGACATGACACTAGCTTTGTAGAAGTGTACTCGTCACTTAGTTACAGAGTATTTTAATTTGCCATGTGTGAGACACATCTGGAATTTTGTCTGTTCTGTTACCTAAGTTCAGATTATTGTTGAAGTTTAGATATTTGGACAGTTTTATCTGTGTTTGTATAGTTTAGCTGATACTCTGGGGTCTTGGTCTATATAATTGGTCCAGAAATGAACCCATAATTTCAGTATTAAACTCTTCACAGTTGGTCTTCTGCTGGTACAGTATCTCTGCCTTCACATAATAACAAAAATCCTGGCCAGAATATCCAGCTAGGCATGAAGAATGGATGGGACGTGGGAAACACCATGTTCCTCACAGTTTGAAAACCCTGGCCACAAAGAAACTGTCTGTAGTTAAGCAAAACAGGAGGGACAATGGCAGATTTAAAGTAGTCATTGTTGGCTACTAAAGGTCATTTTCCAAGGTGAGTAGCTCCAGACAGGATGCCTTCAACACCAGAGTGAGGGAAAACACAGTGTCCAGGATAACAGGAAGGGCTTCTATAGGTATGTAGCAAACAAAAGACAGACTATGGATAATGTGGGCCTTCTCCACAAGATGCAGGGAGAACTGGCCACCCTGGATTTGGAGAAGGGTGAGATTCTCAATGACTTCTTTGCCTCAGTCTTCACTTGCAAATGCTCTGACCACACCATGCAAGTCTTGAAAGGCAGGTGCAGGGATTGTGATAATGAAGACCTTAGGCACACTGCAGGAGAGGATCATGTTCAAGATTGTCTTAAGAACCCAAATGTGCGCAAGTCCAATGGGACCTGATGAAACCTATCCACAGGTCCTGAAGGAGCTGGTTTGAATGAAGTTGCTAAGCCACTGTCCATCATATTTGAAAAATCATGGCAGTCAGGTGAAGTTCCCAACAGCTGGAAAAAGGAAATACAATCTCCATTTTCAAAAACGGGGAAAATGGATGACCCAGGGAATTGCAGAGCAGTCAGTCTCATCTCTGTGCCTGGCAAAATCTTGGAGCAGATTCTCCTGGAATGCATGTTAAGGCACATGAAAAACAACAAGGTGGTTGGTGACAGCCAGCATGGCTTCACTAAGGGGAAATCCTGCCTGACCAATCTGGTGACCTTCTATGATGGGGCTACAGAACTGATGGATAGGATCAAAGCAATTGACATCATCTACCTGGACCTGTGCAAAGCATTTGACACTGTCCCACACGACATCCTTATCTCTAAGTTGGAGAGACATCAATTTGGTAGATGGAACACTCAGTGGATAAAGCACTGTCTGGATGGCTGCATGCAAAGAGTTGTGCTCAGTGTTCAGCTGGAGATCGGTAGCGAGTGGTGTCCCTCAGGGGTCAGTGTTGGGACCAATCTGCTTCAACATCTCTCTTGGCAACAGGGGCAGTGTCATTGTGTGCACCCTCAGCAAGTTTGCCAAACAAATCTGTGTGGCTTGGTTGATATGATAGAGGGAAGGGATGCCATCCAGAGGGACCTTGACACACTTGTGAGGTGGGCCAATGCCAACTTCACAGAGCCAAGCGCAAGGTCCTACACCTAGGTTGAAGCAGTCCCACGTGTACAGGACAGCTACAGGTTGGTAAGATCATCATTACTACAGGACTGCCAAGGCCACCATTAAAAAGTGTCACTAAGGGCCTCATCTACATGTTTTTTGAGCACTTCCAGAGACAGTTATCCCTCCACTTCTCTGGGCAGCCTGTTCCAACACCTGTTCCCCCTCTCAATGAAGAAAATTTTCCTAATATTCAATCTAAACCTCCCCTGGTTGAGGACGTTACCTCTGTCTTCTAAGTTCCATGCGGTGACAGTCTTCACCATGACTACACCAGTGAGCTGTTCATAAAGACAGATGGTTCCTTGAACCTGCGCAACAAACTTTTGAAAGAGTTAGTTCTACACCTATGGAGTTTGTTCGTTGTCATTAGTGTTCAAGAAAGTTAGCCTGACTATTAATGGGAATACCATTAAAAACTCTTTATTTTTGTTGTTTCTCGGGGCTTCTTTTTGGTGCAAGAAATGGGGAATTAATGAAAATATTTGAGTAGCTGTAGCACAGCCATCAGTTTGTATACCTGTGCTTTCTTTTCAGAAGTTTCACTGAAGATGGTGGCATTCAGAAGTATGTTTTCTTCATACCTGAATTATTTAAAAGCATATTTAATCAAGACCTCCTTTTTCTAGGGCTGCACTTTCTTGCTTTATAGCTAGGCTACCAGAGCTCCAGAGCTCCCATCACTAACAGGCTTTTTACTGTAGAAATATGCTTGGAAAAGTGTGTAAGTGCAGGTGTAATGTGCAGTTGAAGATTCAGGGTTGAGTCACTGGATGGCTGGACTTATAAGCCTTGCTTCTTATGGAGAGCATTGGGCATGAGATTGGCACTTGAGGGCGTACCAGAGACTCCTCGCAGTAGGAACACTAAACAACTCACACCAGAGCAAAGACAGAATCCATTGTATAAGGTCAGTATCAATCTATCTTCAGACTAGCTTCAGCTAGAAGTATATTTTCTGTCTGAGATATATATCCAGTGCTCTTGTTTAAACAAAGACGAGTGACATGCTCTGTGTGACAATTGGGGCCATTTAAATTCTGAAGTTATTAATCTATACAGTCTATTGAAAATTATTCCTTTGCATTTCTACTTTGATGGTGTGTAGATTTTGGATGAGTTCTCTCTCTCTTTTTTTTTTTTTTTTTAGCACTACTGGAATATTATCAAGCTCTCATAGCATATAGCATTGAACAAATTTTAAAGTTAAATTTTCACTTTGCTCTGAAAAGCTGGGGAGTGCTCACTAATATGCCAGTAGTAATGAATTACTTGAGGGTGACCATTGCTACAGTAACTTTTAGGACAACTGCTACTGTTTAGTAAAACTCTTAAGTCTTTATGATATTGGAAGACTACACACTTTGTGTCAGTACAAAAAAAGGATGAGAGATTAGAAGCTCATGGAGAAAATATAAAATAAAGAAGCATTGAAACCATGTCCCTAGGGATTTCATTCTTTGATAGCGCAAATAGGGTGGGGAAATTTTGATAGCACTGAAAATGGCATCAATTGAGAGCAAACTTCAGCTGATGAGATCAGGCTGTAGGCAGCTATATTTCTACTCAACAATAGTGAATGACATATTTCATGTTACATTAAAACCACAGTTTTGGTGTTCACCAGGGTATCCTTAATTAATGTAATTGGCTGCCAGCTGCAGCAACTAAGAAATTAGCACTTACGTTTCACTTGTGCTGACTTGCAAGGGGAGTGATTTCCACCTGAAATATTTTTATGGTTTTTTTTGTTTGTTTGGGTTTTTCCTCTCCCAAGGTCTGTGTTGTGCCTGGAAGAAATGCTTTTGATGGACCTACATTAACAATACAAGTCAGGTTGTAGCAGTGATTTTTGGGAGCTTGATGGCTTCATGGCTACAGATGCAAGTTCTCCAAAGAAGAAAGCTTTGTGCTTTGTGGTGTATGACAGGCTAAACAATTTAGCAAAAATAATCATGGTAAATTATTCCATGTTTTAAATTAAATAATTCTTTGAGAGTGACTTTGGAAATTATGTAGTGATTCATCTATTTAATTTCCATGTGAGAATTCCATGTTTTTTCCAGTAGTCACCTGAGTACATCCCAGTTTTTTTGGACTCAGCCAGATACAAGGTGAAATTGAGAATTACAGGGGTGAAAGGCAAAGAAGTTTGTCTAAGCTAATTTCTGTCTAAACACAAATAGTGGCATTAATTTGGGCAATTTTTAAAAACAGCAAACAGAAAACAAGGTTTCTGCATAATGTATTCCTGTTTAACCAATTTAAGTTACCCTCATGAAAAATGAAAAAGTCTATTTTGTTTAGGATGAAAAAGTTAGTGTTCTCATATTTATTTTTTTTTCTTTAACTTTTCCTTCCCAACTCACATCTGCTTTCTCTATTAGTTTGGAGCATGTTTGTGTATTTATACTGGTAAAGCTCAGTGGGATTTAATAATCCACAGATAATATCTAATGTTACTCTTTGTTCCTACAGCTTTCTGAAACTACTGAACACTCAAACCCTCAAACCTGCATCAAGAACAGAAATATTCTCATGACTTCTCTTTCTTCTTCCAAAGCCATGAAACACCTTTTCTAAAGCCATTAACCTCCTGTTCTTTTCAGGTGTCCCACTGCACATTTGGATATATAATGTCATGGTCGCTGCAGTCAGTGCCAGGGGCAATGAGCCTTTGCAAAGGGGCAATAGAAATCTGCATCAAACATGGTTTGGCTTCTGTCAAATTGCTGCTAAACATAGCCAATTGCACTGAACTGTGGTGTGTTGATAAATGTGGTGTGGGTAAATCTGGATGGATTAGTAGCTACTCAGTTAAGCTCTCATGAATCTTGCTATAATGAGCTGCCTAGAATTACTGCTTGAGTAGAAAAGTTAGCAAAATGCAGAATACAAGATGTATTTGTGAGCTGCCAGTAAGGAAGAAACAAATGCCACTTCTGGGACTCAGATGGCATCTCAGTTCTAATGCAGGTCAAGTGGCAGGGACAGGCCCTGTAACCTACATGTTATTTTTGAGCTGTGCTCTATGGTCTTAAAGTTAGTTTCTTATAAAACACTTCTAGTGGCTTAACTCAAAGTTTATTCAGAGCCAAACCTATAGGTTTGTTGCTTAAAAATGCTTAGTGCCTTTTAGAAAATTTCACCTACAGATTTGGCTGCCTCCTTGAGCTGGTAGCTGCTTACACAGTGAGGGAAGTTATTGCACCATAGTACTGCTAGTGGTTAGCAAAGGCTATTCCTATACTTGCTCAGAGGTTGGAAAGGAGTAACAGCCAAAGCTGAGAGTCTGGGGTTTTTTTGGGGTTTTTTTTTTTTTTTTTTTTTTTTTTTTTTTTTTTTTTTTCTGTGGAGTCCGAAGCATTGATAATCTCTTCAGCTTTAAGCTATACAATTTGTGAAATCCGTGTGTTTATCTTTTCTGTGGAGACACCTGTAATACCCTTCAGCTTAGTAGGGCAGCATCATCTACTTCAAAAACTTCTCATATTCAGTAGATTTCTAGGTAGTCTGAAAGACGATGAATAAAGAGGCTGATGACCTTTTAGAATGCTGACTCCTGAATGGAGTTAGCTCACACTGAGATAGTGGCATGCTCTGCCACTGCATGGCTGAGCTCTTAGTGACAAAATCCTGGAGCTGCTGTTTTACAGCTGAAGAAACAAGCTGAAATTGGTGCTTTCTGAATGAGTGCATGACTCTCTTCCACCTCTGGTTCTCTTCTGTTCTTAGTTGATTTTTAAAATAATGTTTTTATTATGTTTTGCTTGCCGAGATCTCAATGTTAGACAACAAATGATTGTCAGTAGAAATGATGAACAGACATACATTGGGGAATTGTTTATGTACCATGGAGCTTACATCAGGTCAGTGAATTTGCAGATTATCTTTCCAAACTTATCAGTAAACATGTCTGGCTTGCAGAAAAATACTTAGCAGCACAGTCAGAAACAGACACTGCTGTCAACAGGAATTATTTAACAAATATCCTTAGATTAATTATGTGACTCGGGAGGAGGGAGGGGAAGTTATAGCTTTTGATTCTTCCACCAGATTAAAAAGATGAAGTGCAGTGCTACAGAGGGGAGAAAAACATTTTGTTACTCCGCATGTGATTGTTAAATGGTTCCCAGCTGCTAAAGTCATGGTGACTGAAATGTGCCAGTTGGGAGAGTTGACTCTGTGGCTGGTTCACCCCTGTGCAGCCTGCACTGCTGCCAAGAGCCATTTGTGCATTGCTGTCCCTGGTTGAGAACTGGGGAGAACCAGAAGCTGCACTGGCAAATATTTTCTCAGGTTTGGACTACAGACAGCAACAACATGCACGGGCCCATTGTCACCACCAACCTATTCTGGCAGCTGTGGAGAAACTCCACAGGCCAGCCATGTGACTTGTTGCTCTTTACCCTGTTGTTGTGGTAGGCATTCAAGTTTCTTAGGCTTGGTTCCCTGTAGTTCTGCAGTAAGTTTATCCCTTACTGAATGATGCATGTTGCTTAAAAATGCTTAGTGCCTTTTAGAAAATTGCACAACTACAAATGGTGCAGGCAGAAGTTAAAGGATGGGGGAGATCTGCTTCCAGCTGATCTGCCAGTTACCAAAGAAACAGCGCTTCAATGAAGGTTTCGAGGGACTGTTTGGCCATGAAAAACTTGCAGTGTCTCCCATCAGCCTTCACTTTAAGCTGGTACACCAGTAACTGACCTTCTGCTAACATCTTTAAGTAGGTGCTTTAACTGAAACTAACTGATGCTTCTTTATTCATAATGGTATTTGAGGTACCACTGAAGCATTGTGAAAGCCCTGGGGGTACTATTTGCAGCTGGCTAGTATCAGAGTGAAAAATCTGTGTATACAGACAGTGTTATTTTTGTTATGCTTGGAATTATCCATCCTCAAAGGCTGGCAACTGGATACATTGTAAAGCATTTTTTAATATTAAAATGCATATGTTCATGCATGTGTATGTATATATATACATACACAAGGTGTCATCGTGTATATATACATATATATGTATATATACATACACAAGGTGTCATCACGTAGATGCTTGCTTTTATTCTCCTAGAATCTTCTTAAAGATTATTTATTTTTCCTCTGTACTTTTATGTGAGACATGTGGCTTGGTATGAGAACTGGGGTAAATTTTAGTTGTGTTTTAATTATGCAAGTGTAGGTAGGTCTGTGGTTAGTCTCATCTCTTCTTTGTTTAGGGCGAATTGATTCATTATGTGGTTTAATAATTTGCAGAGCAGAGTTTATTTAAATATCTTTTAAAGGATTGTTCCTGGCATCTGGAGGGATTTTAGGTTGGCCTTTATTCTTTTGTTTCTCTTCTAAGGGGAGAAGAAAAAAAACTCAAACCCTAAAGCTCACTATGCTGTGTGTGAGCTTGGTATCTAACAGTTGTGCTTTTCTGTTTTGTTCTGTGTCTTGTAACTCCTTCTTGTCAAAGAAACCCCCAGACCTATGTAAGTTTGATGCACCATATTCCACCTCAGATTTATGTATATTTTTTCCCTCAATTTTTTTTTTTTTTCTTCTTACTACATGAAGGCATTACCACAGCATAAGCCTGTTAAAGAACAGTGTTGTATTAGTATGGTAACTTCCACTGGAATGTCCTTGTTTTAAGCACCAACTGATTAGTGCTGTGACCTCCATAAAGCTTAGTAGAAGAATGGCTTCATGAAAGGACTGACTCCCAGTTTATTAACAGCTAGGTAGTAATTACACATTAAGTACTGCTCCTGACTTGGGCTATTGCTATATGGTACAAAATGTGAAGGTAGAGTATTTCTCATCGTGACAGTACTGGGTTGCCCTTCTCTTGGGATGCTCAAGTTGTTGTTGTTAACTTTATTTGCTTAAGTGGTCTGGTTTTATGTACATGTGGGTGCTGAGTGTGTTAGTAATTCCATATCCTTCATGAAAGCAATGTGACTGCAGTTTCAGCAGGAAAGAGCCAGTTTCTTTTTCAGTTTTGATTATGTCTCATGATCAAAAAGCTGACTTGTTTATAGTAAAGTAGCCCTCTCCAAGGATCTTCCAAGTCTCTTTGAAGGAAGTAATCTGTGAATAAAATCTTCGAAGCAGCAGAAGTTTTTAATTAGACTTCATAATTTGATTCATCTATCCTGGAAAAATAAAAGAAGGTGTGACTTTTTTGCTGATTAGTCTGTGGGCCCGTCCCAGGGTGGCATACATCTGGGAGCATGGTGGAAAAGAGATTACAGTGAGGAAAGAGAAGGAACCTTACAGGCAAGCTTGAGGTAGCCTGCAGTACAGAGGCTCCCAGCGGTGGAGCTTGGATATTCCCAGCCAGCAGCCCCGCAACCAGCAGTGTAGGCAGCAGCTCAAAACGAATCTTTGCTAGCTGTTGCAGTAAATAAGTTAATTTTGTGACGCAATACCAACCATAATTTTTTAATTAACATTTGAGTTTTAAATAGTATTTCACTTGAATCCAGTGTGTTAAGGCTATTAATCAAAAAACAGTGCTGTAAAATTTGTAATTATATTCATTCCTGCCCTTTTCTTTAGTACAAGTTATTTATCCAGTTCTGTTACAAGTGTTGAAGGAGTATTGCCGAAATATACAGATCAAGAATGAGACAAAAATAGACCTGGGCTGAACTGGCGTTCTGTCTGGAGAAAGAATTTTAAGAGCATTATAAACTGAACTGTGCTCAGTTCAGATTGTTGTTAACAAGGGGAAATAAACAAAACCAGAGAGTAATCTGATGACCTTTTCAGATGTTCAGTGGGAGCTGAAAGCTTCAGCCAGCTTCAGTAACTGGTTGCTTCTTCCATCCTGTACAGTAAGGGAGCTGTGGTTGCAGTCCTTATCAGCTATTTATTCTTTACTGTAGACTGAGGGAAGCACATTAGTCAAAGCTTGTGTGCTGTATAGTGTCAGCAGATGTTGCCTGCTGTTCCTCCTTTCCTTGTGTCTGCTGGTGCTTTTTCATCTTAGAAAAGAAGCAAAATGAATTTCTGTACTATTTGCAGTACTGGACAGGCAAGCATAATACTGAAATCCTTTATGCATGGAAGAGATGCATGAGAGTATGAGCAGCAGTTCTGTGTGTGCTTAGCTCACTGGGACAGCTCAAGCCTTGAAAGTAGATGACCACCTAGTTGTATGACACTCCAAATCTCCATGGCCTTTACAGTCTTTTGGCCTCTTAAGGACTCCTAGTTGAGATGCCAGCTGTGGCTGTGTGTTTTGTGATTTGGGCAGTCATCTACTGAAAGCTGGCTAGAGGCAGGCAAAGTCATTTCAGAAATGAGGGCTGCTGGCCCCCTGATGAGAACAGACCTCCAGGGCTGTTCACATAAGCAGGATAAAGGAGGAGGTAAGTAAGTCTTCTGCAGATGCCAGGATTGGAGAACCTGTATGCTTCTTTGCCACCAGTAGCAGGGGCGGG
>JAOEHY010001055.1:0-13217 GCA_025447955.1 Psilopsiagon aurifrons
TGAATGCTCCATCCCTGGTGGTGTTCAAGGCCAGGTTGGACATAGCCTTGGGTGATATGGTTTAGTGGGAGGTGTCCTTGCTCATGGCAGGGGGGTTGGAACTAGATGAACTTCAGGTCCTTTCCAACCTTAACTATTCTATGATACTATGATGCTACGGATTAACTGTCTAAACTGAGTGTGACTTGTGACAGGGAGTGGCAAGCCATAGTACCTTTCTCAGAAAATGATGAAGTAATAATAGGTTTATTTTCATGCAAAGATTTTCAAAGTTAATGTCCCTATTTGCATTAAGAGACTAAACATGGCCAAGATGGCCTTTAAAATTAGGTGCTGTACAATGTGCAAATGTTCAGTCATAGAGTATATTGATAGTAAAATTTTAGTTTCATGTCAGCTATTTTGTACCAAATATTTCCATTGCATAAAGAACATTTTTTGGTCCTCCTCCATATGTGAAGCTATAGTCCTTCCGAATAAACTTCTAGGGAAAAGATAAGTGCATACTAATTATAACACTGTAACTAATAACAAAGCATCTAAAAATCATGTACTCTTATTTAATACAAGCTTCTGGATATAAAAATGCACAGCAACTTTTAAACAAAACAGAAGCAAAAGCTCTATATTTCACTGAAAAATTGACTGCCTCTCTAGTTCACTGCTAAGAAATTTGAATATCAAGTCCAAAATAGAAGAGGATAAAAGAAGATCTGAAGAAAAGTACGCATGAAGTACAGCTGAAAAGAAGCATATATGAGAAAAGTTAATTTAAAAAACATGGCAGCTAATGAGGTTACTCAGAAGTCTGGAAAGTTAGACTAAGAACTGAGAAAACATTATGCAGTACATGTGAATTTGTCCAAGGGGCATTTAGCAAATAGCAACATCTCCACAAAGTTCTTATCTTTTAATGTATGCTATTTCAATCCTGTAATTTCTGAAAATTCAAAAACCTGGCACATTTTTCTGGCTTCCTACTGACCAAAGTATGTATCAGTATTCATGAACAACCAAATGCGACTTTATTGTTTATTTATTATTTTAACTAATTGTTATCAATTCTTATACAGAAGCATTTTCACTTGACATCTGCATATACTGGCAGTATTGTATGCATTTGTTATGTCAGGAATTAAGAAAATATTTTGATAAATTGGAAAAGTTTCAAAAAGAGCCATAAGAATAATTAAATGGCTGTGAAGAAATTTATTATGAAACCAAACAAGCTCTCTGTTTAAGGTAGCATCAGAAGGTTAACACATATTTTCTGGAAAAAGACAGATATGGTTATAGAGGATTCCTACAACCTACTGAGAACAATACAGAGTGATACAAGACCAGTGGCTATGTATGTATGTATGTATGTATGTGTATATATATATATATATACATCTGTATATATAGAAACCACCTTGGCAAAACCTTTCCCGAACTTCACGGGATGTGCAAGACTTCGATCTGACAGCTTAACTATTTAAGAAGAAAATTATATTTATGGACTGACATTATGTACAAGTCATGAAAAGACCACTGTTTTGGTTTAAACTGGAGAGCAGAAACAAATGCAGACACTGGAAAACGACCATCAATTTAAAGTCTTGTAACTTGCTGCACCCTCCCCTCAGCATTCAGACCCATTCCTGTCAAGCTGCTAAGATGCAGGGTTTGCTCTCATTTCTGGTCAGCATACTGTAGATAGCCAAATCACACTCTGATGAACTGCTAAATATAGAGAAAGCTGCCTTATCTCTTAAGTTTCAGAGTTTTCAGTCTATGTGAGGTCTTTGAACTGCCTTCAATAAATTGTCATGGTTTAAGCCCAGCTCAGAAACACGCAGCTGCTCACTCATTCCCCTTCTTTCCCTCCTGTCTTCAGGCGGGATGGGAAGAACTGAAAGAATGCAAACCCCATGAGTTGAGATAAGAACAGTCCAATAACTAAAATATAATATAATATAAACCGACTACCAATAATAATGATAAGGGAAATAACAAGCGGAAAGAACATAAAACTAAAAGGGAAAATGAAAAGAAAACAATACATTCAAGTGATGCACAATACAACTGCTCACTGCTCAACTGATGGCCTTCAGGGTGACTTCCCTGAAGTTTATATTGTTAGGCATTGTGTGCTGTGAAATGGAATACCCCTTTGGCTAGTTTGAGTCAGGGGTCCTGTCTCTGCTTCCTCCTGGCTTCTTGTGTCACTCCTCACTAGCAGAGCATGAGAGACTGTAAAATTCTTGATCAAAGTAAGCACTACTTAGCAACAACTAAAACGTCTGCATGTTATCAGCGTTGTTCTCAGACTAAACCCAAAACACAGGGCTGTACCAGCTACTAGAAAGGAGAAAAATAACTTGCAGTTTGCAATCTGTTAAATTTCTTAGCCAAATGCTGGAGGCCTTGTTATGTTTTTACTCTTTTTCACTCTCCAGGCCAGTAAAATGCTGAAGTTCATACCAATCTGTGCTTAAAACCCAGCAACATTTATTGCATAGAAAGTATAGCAAACAAATTAGTAGAAAGCACATTCCTATTCTGTAAATTCCCATTTGCTTTTTACTTTATGCAGATTTCTTTTGACAGTGGATTAAGAGTCAACTTGCAACTTCTACTTTGTATTGTTTCTTTGGGTATGATGGCCCTTAAAATATAGGCTCAGGAGCACCCTTGCAATCCCTACTACCAAATTTCTTAAGGAAGTACAGATATTAACTTCACTTACCCACCATAAATTATGTAGGTCTAAACATCATGCAGAAGTCACTCTTCCAGTGTCTGTAATCACTGTTCATTCAGTGGTTAGCAGCAGAGAGATAGTGGGAAATGTTGGAAATAGATTCCTCACTTCTTTCCTGCAATATTTTTCCTTCCTTTTTATGCACACTCATGTGCAAGCAAGTAAAAAAGCCAGTATACAAATCAATGAAAATAGTCTGTGCAGCCTTTCAAGGCACTGTGCAGGGATTTTCTGAAGTAGTCACTTTATTTGCAAGCAGAGGAAATTTTCTGAGGGGTGAAAGGTAAAAGTGTTTGTATTACATAGCAGAATGACTGAATTGGGTAGGTAAGGTCAGCCAGCTCAGTCTTAACAGCAGTAATAATTAAGATGAGAGATGTGATTATTATTTACATCATAAGAAGAAACCACAGTAGCTCCAGCACTGTGAAGTTCAAAACACAGGTCACAAATCAACAAACCGCATGACTGTCTACAAATTCTTAAACTGTACTTTATTAACTGTACTTTATTTCTTAAAATCTCATTGTTGACACTCATTCTTGAACTTTCAAGAAGATCTTACAGGATGTATGTTTTAGAAATCTCTTCCCTTTCACTTCAAGTATCTGTTTCTCTCACCTTCCCTATCTAAAATTCCTAGTATCATTTTATATCATCAAGGTGCTCACAAGCTTTTATTCTGAATACTTTCTCCAACTCATTTACTTCTGGACAGACCCTCCTTACCAGGCTGTTAGCATAGCTGCTTTCCCACTTTTCCTAAAGGGAACTCCTGCTTCCCTTCTAAAACACAGCTTCCGCTATCCTCAGTGTAGAAAAATACTCATGTTGATGAGCCCCTGCCCATCTCTCCAGCAAGCTCGCCTTTTGCTTTCATTTCTCCCCTTCAAAGAAGACAATGCAACAGTAACTTTCCTTCTGTGCCCTCACAGCTGCACAGCCACATTGCTCTTGAAGCCTGCAAGCCCTATAGCACCTTTGCTATAACCTGGCTCTATGCTAAGGACATGGCCATACTTTTTGTAAACTTTTCTGCTTTAGATGACAAGTCACACAATCTTATTAGCACGCATGCGCTTCTATCCACAAGTACATGGTATCAACATGATGACTATACCACAGATCCCATTCAACCACCTTAGTTTTGCTTTCCCAGATTACCTTCTGTGAATACTGTTTTAGCAGAATACTAATTATGGGTAATATAGGTTGCTCATCTTTTATGTAAAAATATGCTTCTCTAATAGTGAGTCTGACAAATAAAGCAAGTGTCAAAGTGTCATTGCTTAACCCCAGCCAGCAACTCAACTTCACACAGCTGCTCACTCACGACCCCAACAATGGGGTGGAGGATAGAATCAGAAAGGTAAAATGAGAAAACTCATGGGTTGAGATAAAGACAACTTAACAGGTAAAGCAAAAGCTGTGCACACAAGCAAAGCAACACAAGGTACTTGTTCATCACTTCTCACGGGCAGGCAGGTTTTCAGCCATCTCCAGGAAAGCAAGGCTCTGTCACACATAATGGTCACTTGGGAATAAAAATGACATCACTCCCAGCATCCCCTCCTTCCTTCTTCTTCTCCCAGCTTTAAATGCTGAGCATGACATCATATGGTATAGGATATCCCTTGAGTTAGCTGGGGTCAGCTGTCCAAGCCGTGTCCCCTCCCAACCTCTTGTGCACTCCAAGCCTACTTGCTGGTGGGGTGGTGTGAGGAGCAGAAAAGTCCTTGAGTATGTACAAGCACTGCTCAGCAGTAACTGTAACATCCCTGTATTATCAACACTCTTTTCAGCACAAATTCCAAGCACAGCCCCATACCTGCTACTATGAAGAAACTTAACTCTAACCCAGCCAAAACCAGCACAGTGAAAAACCCTTAAGGCAGAGAGATTTATAGACTGCAGTGAAAAATACACTCGCACAAAAGCAAGTATACCCTAACTCTTTTTAAAACAAATCAGAAAGCAGTTTTAACTATGGATTTTGAGTAGAACATAACTAACTCAGAAGAGAACACAAAGGTCTTAAATATTTTCATATACCTTCATATTCCTTTGATATCTGGACTTGAATGTGTATTCCAAAATTTTTACCCTACAGAATGCATTAAGTTATACAAACAACAAAAAGGGATACATAGGAAAAACCTGATTTCTGCAAGTTCATCCAAAAAAAGTCAGAGTACTCACATTTCAGTAATGGTTTCTGGAAGGTTTGTGGGGATCTCAGTAAGGCCTTTGCCACGACAGTCCACAATGTTGTTACTACAGGTGCATGCAGTAGGGCAATGCAAGACACTGCAGGATGGAGCCATGAAGTATTGGTGACCTGCAAAGGAAAAGAGTTTCTCTTAATATTGCATAATACTGTCAAATAGTATTTCAGTTTACTTCAACAGTAAAACATCACATTTTATACTTCTTTGAAAAATTTAAGTCAGAACTTCTAGAATAAACACTGTAGCCTATCAATATTTTTGAATTGCATTAATTTCAATACCCAGTTGATAGCAACATGCTGATACAATACTGAGAGGCAAAAGACAAAGGCTCAGCTACTGGGCTTGCATTGCATCATTACTTCTTTTACAACTTGCATTTGAAATCATCTTATTAAAGGCTAACTATGATCCATTTCTCATGCATATTTTTTTCTGTGTTTTTAAAACTAATTAATGATTCATTTAGTTTTCAAAATTTCGTGTAGTATTAAAAATGCATGCCAACAGAAATGAATGAACTTTGCTACAAAAAAATGAATAAGTCTTGTTAGTTATGTTTTATTCAGCAAATACTTGAGTATAATTCTTGAGTAATACATCACTTACAGACAATTTTGGAGTTAAGACATTTTCATCCACTGACAAAAAATTATACAAAAGCTTTGACTTCCTAGTTCATACTCCCACACTCTGTTGGCTCAGCAGACTTCTTCCTCCCACAATTTACCATTCTTTCTAACTCAGGTGGCAAGTTTACACAACTCCCTCTCCTCCCCAGGTTCTTGTGCTACATGTTAAACTCAGCATTAATAGCAGCACTCAAACATAATAATTTCATACTTATGAATGTTTTAGAAAGTAAACAACTTACTATCTCTTCTTGAAAGTAAATAGATTACACATTTTATAATATATTAATGCACTCATTCTTGTATTGATTTAATGATACAGAGTTGTTGTATTAAAATGATTCAGAAAAGCAGAAAAGGATGAAAAAGGCATGAAACCCTCTTTTTCTTGTTTTAGTAAGCTAAGAAAGGTAGAGACAGTTTTGAAATCCTGAGAAGAAAAACAACCCCTTTGTGACTATGTAAACACAACTGAATCTAAGATCTCTCTTGTTGTATTTAATGT
Organism: Psilopsiagon aurifrons; assembly: GCA_025447955.1. Lineage (NCBI taxonomy): Eukaryota > Metazoa > Chordata > Aves > Psittaciformes > Psittacidae > Psilopsiagon > Psilopsiagon aurifrons. The sequence goes on from JAOEHY010001055.1 coordinate 6,112, forward strand.
CATATATAAACATAGCAAGGGTACATTGATAATATAAGTTGCAGCCACTGCTGTTCCTACTTACACTTCAAATAGCAATTTCTTGAGTTTTAAATTACTGAAAAGTTTAGTCTTTTAAGGCCAGGCTAGACGGGTCTTTGAGCAACCTGGTCTAGTGGAAAGTGCCCCTGCCCATGGCTGGGGGGTTGAAACTAGATCTTTAAGGTCCTTTCCAATTCAAACTGATTCTATGAGATAGTAGTTTACAGTATAATAATTTGATTTCACATTTATGTATGTGCCACAAAAGTACAAACATTGCCAAAATTAATGCTGCATACTACTTTTTTTATACTAACAGGCAGGAAACATTTCACCTGCCTTTATTAAACAAAAATCAATGGAGAAAACATGGTTACCCCCTTCCTAAAAATCAGCATTAAAATGAACAAGTTATAAAACTGTTCTTGACACTTGGGATCTGCATGTACAAATAAAAGACATAAAGTGATCTTGTTAGGAGCCCTTTTAAGTGTACATAAAGGCAGAATCAATGGTAGGAATACTGCTAGCATTTCTCATGTGATGATGGCAGTGCTTTACACTGTCAGGGACTGTTTAAAGACAAAATATTGTGCTCTCTATAAAACTATTTTAAAAGCATGGATCTGTGCAAATTTTTGCATATTTGGCAATAGGCTTCTGTAAGTCTGTGGAAAATCAACTAGTAGAAACAACCTGTTGAACCACTGACAAGCCAGATAGCTATATTCCAGCTGTTTTCTAATATTTTTGAGGAAACATGAAACAGTAGGCAAAGTTTACAGAAAATTTTTCAATCTGAGTCTAAAAATATTTATATAAGAAAGAAAAACTTGCCTTCTTCCTCATCTAGAAGATATGAGCAAAGCAAAAAATTGAATAGAGAAAATGTGATTAGTAATGAACTGTTAGTCATTTCATTATCTCATATCAGAAAATAACCTGATGCACTAAAGCATACCAATAGCATTCAGAAAGTTACTTAGGGATTCAGAATATCATTCAAATTGCAGGAAACAGCAAGGAGAAAATGCAACAACTTTTAAAGTTGAAAAAGAATAATTCCGTATTACTAAAGGCCTTATGTTCTCAGCCAGTGAACCTTTTATTTCATAGTCCTCATCTCTCCCCCATGATTATACTTTTAGGAAGCTATATAATCTGCATGAATGCAGCATTCACATTAAATTTGTAAGGCCAGAAGCACACCTACACAAGATAAAAATGGTGATAAAATTGATTAGTTTATTTTTCAATAGACATTAGTGTTTGGATTATGCAAAAGCTAGCAAAAGTCAACATGCAGCAGTAACAACCACCGCTGAGCTGGTGGTAGCTGTGTTTTAAAACAGGGCATAGTGAGTTCATCTGTCTCCCTTACCACTGCAGACAAATTCCCGTTTTTGGACCTCGGCTACATTGTGTCCCCGAAGGTGGGACGGCCCCATGCACTGAGTGTAGAGGCCAACCCGTGGCCGCTGCCGCAGCCAGTCAGACAACCAGGCCAGGTGGCAATCGCAGTAAAGGTTGTTGGAATGAAGACGACTGCGTGGAAGAAAACATGGAAATACTTTTAAATTAGGGAGAACAAACAGAAAAACAACCAACTTGCTCAGCCCCACCCTTCAGCGAGCAACCATGCCAATGTATTGATAAAAGTTGTTAATAAGAAAGCAATTTTTCACGTCTCTCATTGGGCACTAAATGCTAATAAATAAAACTATACAAGCAGCAAAATTACTTTTTATTTGTGGTCTAATTAATTGCAAGAAAAAAGAAGGCTACCTAAGAAAGACACCTATCTGTAGTTTCTTTTCTTTTGTCTAAAAGAAAGAAGTAAATACACAAGAGCATGAAAGGCACTGTGGGAGTGTAGTCCAAACAGTGAATAACACAAAAATGTCTCAAGTAAATTGCCCTATAGTGATAATATACTGTCAGAAAAATTAGTTAATAAAAGATTTGGTTTCCAATTAGATAGATCTGTAAGTCTAGCCATGATTAGTCTCTATAGAAACAGCCTATAAAATCCCTTTAACAAGTCAGATTCATTTTCTGCTGAACAAGACAAAGTAATAACTCTACATAAACCACCTTCTTTCACATCCCTTTCTGATTTCCTCTCTTTTTGTTTAATTACAGAAAAGGGGATTAGCTGCTTTCGGCTCCTAGGGACCTATGTTCTAAGCAATGACTAAAATTAAAAGACCAAATGGCAGCAAGCAATGAAATTAAGTAAGTCGCCTCTTTGTTGGCAGGGTCCAATGCAAGACCATGGCTCCCTGCCAAGTGGCAAAAAGCACTTTGCCATTGATAAAATATCAGACAAATGTATTCACTGACTTAGGCAAATTACTTTCCTCTGGCTCTTCCTTTTCTCTGTCTTTTACATTTTCTCAAACTACAGAAAAGGATCTCCATGGCTATAAATCAAATCCTTACTCAGAATCATCTGTAACAGAGTAATGACATTTTGGTCCTCTTTAGCTGATGTACTCAATCCTAACTAAATAACTGGAAAGTGCAAGAAAACCAGAATTTAGACAAGGGGGTGTAATTAATCAATTAAAAAATTAAACCTCTAAAGCAACATGAAATGTGTAACCAACATAAAAAGATGATTTTAATAACTCATATCCCCCCCTCCTAAATTAGAAAATTGAAGAAATTAAAGGCCATGTATTTTCCTGTTCTAACTCTTGGGTGGGTGCTTTGGAAATGTAGCTCACAATACAGCACACACATTCAGTACAATCTGTGGCCAGCTGTAGGCAAGAACACCATTGCAAATTAGAACTAATGCTGCTGAAATCAATACTATTATACAAGTATATTCTGACTGCAAATGGGATGCTGCAGCTATAATCTAGGACTCTGCATGCCCATTTTCTTTTGTTTCCAAAATAAATTTTCAAAAGATGAAAAATCCCACCAAAAAAGTGTAAATGTTGCTAATCTGATTCACTGTGATTTGTAGTTCAGAATAGAAACTGTATTTGAAGGTTTGAAAGAGGTATAGACATTCATGTTTTCAATTCCCAGACCTGAAAGAATGGAATTAAATTCTATTATCAAAATATAACTGAGGCCAGCAAAAGCCCATGGTCAGCAGTATTTAAGTACTCTTGTATTTATCCAAGCAAGAATAGTTACAATTCTTTTACAAAATCAATGGAAACATTCTCCTACATGAAGTTTCTTCAGTTATAAAAAGTATGTTAACTTGAGTGAATAGCCCTACTGATTTCAAAACAGCTCTGCAACCCAACATGTGTAAAAGGAAATGGACAGGTTCTTCGTGAAAGTAGTTCTTTAACAGTAAAAGCTAGTCTTGAACTCTGATAGAAACATCCCATTCATTTTTGATTCCAGCTTCAGTGGAAAATCTGTTTGAAAGAGAATCTCAGGTCTAAACCTTGATATATTCCGGTTTTGCCACTCAATACAATACACATTTATTCTTAATTCAGTATAAACATACAAAAGAAATAATTGCAAATTGTGTCACTTGCATACCCACTCTTTACTGATTTGTTTTAGAAGCCTGAAGTCTTCTGTGAAAGTCATAACCTCTAAAAATGGGGACCTTATTGTAAATGCTGACACAAGTTTAATTATAATAGCACTACCGGATGATGCTATAATTTTATGTTACAAAGAATGTTGGAGAGCCAGTTTAGTTTAATTAGGTCTGCTAGCAGTACAGTAATAAAAGCATAAAGATTTCCCATTTATCACATCTGACAGCCAATCAAAGATTCTTCCTTGTTCCTAAATGAAATGTGACCCATTCAATAGCTCAAAGTAAAACAAATTTTTGACTTTCAAAAAACATCAATTTCTTTCTCTATACAGCTGCAACATATAAAAGTGAATACCCCCTGCCCTCATCTTTGTTGTTAGAAGGTGAGCTTTTCTGTGACTGAATATAACACTAAGGAAAACCCAACTGGGAAAAGGCCATGAAACCATTTTCATAGACTTACTCATCCTACAACCTAAAAAGGGAGATGGGAAAGAATGCAACACTTCTTTTTTTCCTGAGCCTCAAGTATGAGCCTTGCAGTCAATTGTTAGCTTTACCTTTCAGAATTAGCTCCCATATATGCGCACACAGACTTCATGCTTGTCATCCTTATGATAGTCTGATATTTTTTTGTCGTGGAGACAAAATAGAGAGCTTATGCTTTCTATGTCAACATATATATTTATAATCTACTGAAAAAATTTGATAGAGGTAAAAACAATAGAGTGATAAAAATGTCAGCCACTTTCAGCGGGACTACTTACAATGTTCTGAGTTTGGGCATATGGTTGAAACTTGCCACAGACAGTCGAGTGATGTTGTTATTGTTGAGGGTGCTGCAAATTCAAGAAGCATATTAACATGTTACAGTTATGTCACATTTACTACACTTTTAAAAAAGACATAGCTAATGAAGATCATGGTGTGCTGTTTTCAGGAATGAATATCAGGAAAAAAATCATGTTTTCAGATATACTTTTCCTCCCTCTTCAGTCTCTGGCAAAACACTATGGTTTGATCATTCAATTAATAATCCTAAGTAACTTGAGGTCCGAGTAACCTATGATTAACTCAAACACAGCTTCCATCAATTTATGGCATTCAAACTAAGCTTGTCATTGTGATGTAAAAAATAGAGTTCTTGGAGAAAATACCTTGATTCTAGGACTCTGACTTCTCTTTCTAGTTTTTCAGAATCTGCATTTGTTTGACAGAAGACCAAGTAAAAACCTGTATTTTCAAGAATTTTAGGAAAAATTTTAACTCTGGGCTACAATTAGGTTTTATAGGGAACAGAGTTGCTATAGATGATCCAGAGTTGAATCATAGAGGGGTTTCTGCTATACAGCAAAAGGAATTGAGGATTTCAATACTTTAGCAAACTAATAATTTGAATTTTAGGCAAGGTGCCTGACCTGGAGACAAGAACTGGGAACAAATCTTAGTCAATTGTTAGCTAGCACAGACCCATCACACTTGGCAAGTATATGTCCTGGGTTCACTAGTAACAGTCATTTTTCTCCACAGTAGCCAGTGCAGTGCTGTATTTTTGACTTTCGGCCTGGGAACAGCGCTGATAACACTGATATTTTCAGTTACTGCTCAGTAATGTTTACTCTGACCAACGACTTTCTGAGTCTCATGCTCTGCCAGGGAGGAGCGGAAGCCGGGAGGAAGCAGAGTCAGGACACCTGACCCAAAATAGCCAAAGGGGTATTACATACCACAGCACGTCATGCCAACTATATAAACGGAGGACAGTTACCCAGAAGGGTTAGATCACTGCTTGGTAGGGCTGGGTATCGGTCAGTAGGTGGTGAGCGGTCGTATTCTCTTCCCTTGTTACTTCCCTTATCATTATTACTGTTGGTGGTAGCAGTAGTGGTTTTGTGTTATACCTTAGTTACTGGACTGTTCTTATCTCAACCCATGGGAGTTACATTTTTTCAGTGGGAAGGAGGAAGGGGGGGTCGGTGGAGGGGGGTGAAAATCCAGTTCGTCTTGAAGAAACTGAGCCTCATTTATTAAAGTGAGCGCTGGTTGTCGAGGTAATAGCAGACATAAGGTCCATCCTTTGTACGGGAGAGTAAACATGACAAATGGGGCAGAGCTTGGCGTGATTAAAGATGAAACAAGGATCCATCTTAGCCAAATCTGAAAACTACTATCTACAGCCTCCTCTTAATGGAAGAGGCGCAGCAGCCCAGCTCTGCTTTGTTGCAGCTGGGTCTCCCTGTTTCCCCTATAAATAAAGAGCACCCCTCCTTCCCTCGCTTCTCGGAGCATTAAAAACAAAGTACCATGTGTTCCCTACACACACACAAACTCACAAACACGCACACTCCATCCATCCATCCATCCATGCATGCATACATCCAAGGAATAGTTATAGGCTGCTGGCTGGTCCATGGGATCGGTTTTGAGATCCTCCTTGTGGGATCTGCAGGCTGGCAGAGGAGCTGGAAGAATTAGACCTGATCTTGGTATTTGGTAACTTGTGATCTTTTTTCCATTTCATCCTCCTGTTCTGGAACCAGATTTTGATCTGGCGCTCGGAGAGGCAGAGGGAATGGGCGATCTCGACCCTGCGCCTCCGGGTGAGATAACGGTTATAGTGAAATTCCTTCTCCAGCTCCAGGACTTGCTGCCTGGTGTAGGCTGTACGGGAGCGTTTCGGTTCCCCTCCTGAGTAATTGGGGTTTACTGAACAAACAAAGGAGGAAAAAGAAAAAGGAGAAGAAAAAAAAAAAAAGGAAGAAAAAGAAGAAAACAAAACAAAAGAAGAGCAGAAGAATTACCGAGCTGTTCCTTTAACGGGTCCTTTCCCCCCAAAAAAAGCATCGCACATTCTTTTGGTGGGGGCATACACACACAAAAAACCACACCACAAACCTGCTAAAAATACACGCAGAACCTATCTGCAAATCTCCACCTCCATCCTCGCTGCTTGACGTGCATTCCTGTCTAAACGTTTTTATAAGGTCCCCTAGACACATTTTCCATGCCCTCAACGTGTGTATGTACACACACCCATATATATATACACACACCTCTACTTGAGCATCACTGCATTGTCCCCTAATCTTTAAAGTTCCCCCTGCACACATGCAAATAGGCAAACGCAGACAGTTCTTGTTATTAAATATCACACACCAAAAAAAAAGAAAGAAAAAAGGAAAAAAAAAAAAGGGGGGGGGGAGGGATAGTAAAAGTTTACTCAACCCGCCACTTAAATACAAATTACGAAAACATAAAACTTAACTTATGAAGATTCAACAGCCATAAAAAAAAGTAGCCTGCAAGAAATTGGAGGAGGATGGTAACAGAGACTTCAAAGGCACATGGCCAAGCAGAGCAATAAAAATTTATGGAGGATGTAATTATACCGCTCTGCAAACAGGCGATCGTAAATCTCCGCGAATGGTTATTTTACAACTGGTGCAATAGGATTTCTACAAGACTTTGAGGTGCTACTCGGTATAAAGCGAAGCGCTTCGGCTCACTTACCCGTGCTTACATGGACTTTCTTCATCCAGGGGTAGACTACCGGCTCCTTGCA
>JAOEHY010001056.1:0-11822 GCA_025447955.1 Psilopsiagon aurifrons
CTTTTTATGTTGAGGACACCAGAACTGCACACAGTACTCCAAGTGAGGTCTCACGAGAGCAGAGTAGAGGAGCAGGACCACCTCCCTCGACCTGCTGGTCACACTCCTTTTGATGCAGCCCAGGATACAGTTGGTTTTCTGGGCTGCAAGAGCGCACTGCAGGCTCATGTTCATTTTTCCATTGACCAACACCCCCAAGTCCTTCTCCGCAGGGCTGCCCTGAATCTCCTCTCTGCCCAACCTTGAGCTGTGCCTAGGATTTCTCCAACCCAGGTGTAGGACCTTGCACTTGCACTTGGCATGGTTAAACTTCATCAGGTTGGCATCAACCCACCTCACAAGTGCGTCAAGGCCCCTCTGGATGGCATTCCTTCCCTCCAGCATATCGACCTGACCACCCAGCTTGGTGTCATGGGCAATCTTGCTGAGGGTGCCCTCAATCCCACTGTCCATGTCACCAACAAAGATTTTGAACAAGACCGATCTCAGCACCAATCCCTGAGGGACACCACTCGCTACTGGCCTCCAGCTGGATATTGAGCCACTGAGCACAATTCTTTGCGTGCAGCCATCCAGGCAGTTCTTTATCCACTGAGTGGTCCACCTATCAAATTGATGTCTCTCTGGCTTAGAGACCAGGATGTTGTGTGAGACTGTGTCAAACACTTTGCACAAGTCCCAGTAGACGACATCAACTGCTCTTCCCCTGTCCATCAGTTCCATAGCCCCATCATAGAAGGCCACCAGATTGGTCCGGCAGGATTTCCCCTTAGTGAAGCTATGCTGGCTGTCACCAAGCACTTTGTTGTTTTTCATGTGCCTTAGCATGTCTTCCAGGTAAATCCACTCCAAGATTTTGCCAGGCACATAAGTGAGGCTGACTGGTTTGTAGCTCTGCGGCTCATCCATTTTTCCCTTCTTGAAAATGGGGGTTATATTTCCCTTGTCCCAGTCGTTGGTAACTTCACCTGACTGCCATGATTTTTCAAAACTGATGGACAGTTGCTTCGCGACTTCATTTGCCAGCTCCTTCAGGACCTGCGGATGGATTTCATCAGGTCCCGTGGATGAAATTAAATAATCTGTTCCTGGGAAAGCATGTGCCCTCAAGTAAGAATATTTCTTCCAAATTATAGATACTATTTCTGAATTTCTGGTTGCTTAGAACTTATAATTAAGGCCATGCCTTTTTTTTTGTCTGCATAGATAGACATAACACTATTTTTATCTGTTTTGTATTTATGGAACATTTTCTTACAAGAAAAATGGCAGATAAATGAAAATTTTTAATTCCTATGGCTTTTAACAAACTAAACTGCATTCTGGTGAACTTCTGAATGCTGAAATGCAAATAGTCTTGCATAAACCATCGAAATCTCAAGCAAGGGTTAAACTAATTGATATCCTCTGGTGATAGTTTCTACATTTGTAGCAGTAACAGTCACGCTTCCTACTCTTTAAAGAATCATTCTTCTATACAGTCTTACACATCATTCCATAGCAACTGATTTAATAAAGCATCATGAAAAAATGCTTATTCTTGTTTAAGATGCTCAATAGTTTCATTGCGTCTTGCTGGTAAAAGGAATACCTACTTCTCCAGGTTTTATTGAGTCGTATTTAATTTTTCTCTTTTTCATAATGAAGAATCCCAGGGATCTTGACACGGCCTACAGGAAAGATAGAACGGGTCTTTTTACAAGGGCAAGGGGTAATGGCTTTAAGCTAGAAGAGGGTAGATTTAGATGAGGTATTAGGAAGAGATTCTTTACTGTGAGCATTGCAAGGCACTAGCACAGGTTGGCCAGAGAATTTGAAGGAGTTGATTCTCTCCCTCTGGTCTGCTCCTCTGAGACCCCAGCTGGGGTAGTGCACCCAGGAAGGGTGGTGAGACATGGCAACAGGTTGTCCAGAGAAGTTGTGGATGCCACATCCCTGGAAGTGTTCAAGGCCAGTTCAAATGGTGTTTTGAGCAACCTGGGCCTAGGGGAAGGTGTCCCAGCCCATGGCAAGAGGGATCACACTGAATGATCTTGAAGGTCTTTTCCAACCCTATATCATTCAGTGATTTCAAGATTCTGTGTATATAGAAACACTGTCTGACTACAAAGAGATTAGTGTAGGAAAGCCAAAATTCATCTGGAGCTGAATCTGGCAAACAACGTAAGAGGCAATGAGAGGGCTTCTGTGGCAAAAAGATGGCTGAAAAAAAAAAAGCCTGGTGCTGAGTAAGCCAGGGACTCCAGTGACACAGGACATGGAAAATGCTGCCTTCTTTATTACAGTCATTACTAGTAAGAGATCAGACTTTGTGATTATCAGGTCCCAGAGACCAGAATGAATGCCTGGAAAATGAAAAACTTACCCTTTGTGAAAGCGATTTGTTTGTTATCAGAGATGCATCTCTTCATCTCTTCAACAAACTGGATATACATGAATATGTCTTAATAGGATGCACTTATGAGTGCCAGAGGAGCTGGCTGATATACTTTTGAGGCTACTCTTGATCATCTTTCATCAGTCATGGCAGATGGAAGAAATGCCTAAAGAGTGGAGTAAAGCAAGCATCATTCCTATCTTCAAGAAGGGAAAGAAAGAGGACGTGGGGAACTATAGATCAGTCAGCCTCACCTCAATCCCTGGAAAGGCGGTGAAGCAACTAACACCTAAACCAGGTAACCATTTCTAGGCACTTGGAAAAAAAAGTGATCAGTAGTCAGTGTGATTTCACCAAGGGGAAGTCATACTTGACAAATTTGATGAACTTCGATGATGAAATGATTGACTTGCTAGACAAGGGAAGAGGTAATTCTCCAGCAATAAGTATGGTTTTAGATATATTCTACTTTGACTTCAGAAAGAGGTTTGATGTTGTCTTCCATAAGATCCATAGATTGCTGATGAGCAGACAATGAGATGGACTAAAAGCTGGCTAAATAGCTGAGCTTAGAGTGTTGTAATCAGTGACATGAAATCATTCTCTCCAGGATTTCCTTTTCAGCCTCTTGCTTTTATTTGCTATATTAGCGATGTTTCATCCTGGAAAAAAACGCAGAGACATTACAAGGTATCTATGCAAGGAGTAATTTCTGATCAGGCATTTTGGCTTTCATCTAAATGTGTCAAAGGGTACTCTATGAAAAAAGGTATAAAATATTGAAGCTGGTAAGTTATACATCGTTTCATAAATCACTCAGAGTGCGGCAACTGTAAATTTAAAGACTCATTTTTGGCTGTAATATTTTTTCCAGAATAAGCAGTTTCAGCTTCCAGATTGTATCCCTGCATTTCACACCATGCCCAGCAGCAACAAAGAATGTCCTAGTAAAGATCTTATATCTGTCTTTTGCTTTTCTCATTTTCTGATCATGAATATCTGATATAAATTTTTTCAGTTTCATCAATCATTATTTACGCATTAGGATATTCATTGTATGTTAATATAATCATTATATTCGCCTACATTTTGCTTCATGACTATTTTAAAATAGTACTACAAATCAATTTTGTGTTTGGAGGAAATCAAGTATTAGTATATCAACACTCTAGAATTCTAATAGAATTACTGCATTCACTTCAGGAAATGTTTCCTCTTGATACCTTAAATTAATTTAATGGGTTTGAATTTGCTGTCATCTAAACTAGTCTGTCAGGACTGATTGATGTAGTTTATCTGAGGTAAGCTATTACTCTGCCAGTTTCTTGTCCCTTTATGTTCTGCCTTCACTACCCTACACAAAAGAATGCTTTTTCCTCACCCTTTATCCTTTTATGGTCCTGTTGGGTACTTTAGGACTATTCTAGAACTAAATTCTAACTTGCTAAGGGTTGGTTTGCTGGCTTTTTTTTTTTTTTTTTAATGGAAGAAAAAAGCAACAAACATAACCAGATTTATTTTAAAGCCCATTCTGGATAAAACATCAAGATTTCCCTGCTTTTATACTTTGAGCTCATCTTTTCACATTTTGGGAAGGAAAAGTTCACTCACCAAATTAGAGAATATATTCTGAAATTTTGATAGTTTCCAAGAAGTTGACATTTTCAGTGTCTTCTAAAATTATGCAGATGCAAAAATCGCACTGTGATAACTGTGCAGAAATTTGCATCTAATTTCATGAAGGCTGCATAGGATTAGTTGTAAATTCCAATGTAATTCTGTCCATTAGAATTAAAGTATTTTCTTCTCTTCTAATTAAGTCAAGGTACTTATTTGTCATTTATTCTGCTTTGTAAAAGGGATGTCTCAATTTCCTTTGTCTGCCTTTTCATGTCTGAGGACTTACACGTAATTCTAGTAGAACACAGTTTTCTATGTTACCACATAATTTTCAGTAAGAGCAAAAAATCTGTTTTAGCTAAGTCAACATATTTGAACTCCTGTCTCTTGTATTAATAGCTAATATATTCTCTAGTTATGTTCCTCAGATTCAGGAAGCCCCAGAAAATGTACCCAATTCAGCTCGGGCTTTGGACATTCTGAAATTCTGGCTATTTCAAAGCCATTTCAGTCTTGAATAAATATTGTCTTTGAAAAAAACCATAATTGTTACATTTAATTGGCATAATCAGCTTTATTGGACATTGATCTGAAATTTTAAAGAGTTGAAATTATATTTTTCTATATTGTGGGTATACTATTAATCATTACTTAGTAGAAAAAGTTTTTATTTTAAATTTATTTCAATCTTCTATATTTTATTAATTATTCAGTACTATGTTAAATATATAATGGCATGGTTTAAACTGAATTGTTATATTATATCTTTGTAAATAATTATAATTTTCAGACAGTGGGGTTTTCATATTCTTTTCTTACTTTTAATGGTCATTTTGAAAATTAACTCATCATCAACAGCCTCAAAATTACTTCATTGCATTAGACAAATTGCGAGAATAATATGTGGGTTTTTTTGGTATTTATTATCATCCTCAGCATAGAGTCATAGAATCATAGACTAGTTAGGGTTGGAAAGGGCCTTGAGATCGTCTAGTTCCAGCCCCCCTGCCATGGGCAGGGACATCTCCCACTAAACCATGCCACCCAAGGCTCTATCCAATCCAGCCTTGAACACTGCCAGTGATGGCTGAAGCATATTTTAAAATAAGAAAGATCTTCATACTATAGATAATTGTTCCATAATTTTATTAAAGACCTGAGAAACTTTATGGAAAATTAAAAAAAAAAAAAAAAAAAAAAAAAAAGGTGCATTTTCATTAAACATTATGTTTCATGATGATTTAGTCTCTTTTCATGATGATTTAGTCTCTTTTTTACAAGAACTGCACTTGTATAAGAGGACCACATCCATTCCAAAAGCCTGATTCTACAAATATATTGCCTGTTAAAATGAAAGAAAAAACATAAGCAGTAAAGGAGCTGCAGAACTTATAGGGGAGGCACTCAAGGGTGATAATGTTATAATGGAGAAGTTCAGTGAATTCACTGATTATTTTGGGAGGATCTGACGCTTCACACATTTTCTACAGCAGATAGAGAAATCTGCTGAAAGAATTGAAACCAGTTGGAAGCAAGTATGCAGGAAGTATTAGAGCACATACATAAATTGGTAACCATTGATTCTCTAAATCCAGGGGTCATTCACCACAATTTTTCAGATGTTAACCGCATAATTGTTAGTTAGTTAGTAAAAATGGCAAAGAACCATGTCAGGGGACTGCTGGTATCCCAGTTTAACTCCTACAGACCTACAGAAGACCCTGGGAACTGTCAGTCAGAAAGTGTGTTAATATGGCAGAGCTTATAAGAGTGAAATCATTGATGGCACAAACAGTCTTTGCAAAGGTGTCTCCATGTCTTCTTTAAAGGAAAATCCTGTTTCATGAACCTATTGAAGGCTGTATTATGGTCAATAACCATGTTTATGAAGGGAATCCTGTGGATTTAATATATTTTCAAGATTCCTCTTATTAAGTTTCACATGACAGCCTACTGAAGAAACTAAATTGTCACACAATTGGACAAAAGGTTCTTTTACGGACTAAAGTCTGGTTTAAAAAGTAGGAAGCAGATGCTCAAACTTAATGGTCTATTTCCAGATGGCAGTGACTGAGAAATGACTGTCCGCGTTGGAAGTGGTATGTGTAAAAGTACCAGAGGAGTAGACTGCAGATAACAGCCAAAATCAAGTATTGTTCCTAAACAGTAGTACCTTTGCTACTCTTGAAGATGGAAGACAGGTTAGATGAAACCCTGATTAGACCCTATAGGGTATTTCTATTGTCAGAAATCTGACTGGTGTCACACGGGGAAAAGGTTTGTTTACAGTTAAGAATTTCACTGACAGAACCAAAGAATGTAATGGAATTATCTTGCCATTTCATTCAGTATCATGTACACTTTTAAACCTACTTAATAGCTCATATAATAAGTAGGTAAATGAAAAAAAAAAGTGTTGTTGCTAAACTCCAAATGTAAACACACTCACCATAAAATACAGAGTAAGGTTTTTTTTTTAAAAGTTGGGTTAAAGTTTTATTTTTCATCTTTCCAATGCTAATGAAAACGATGTTACAAAAAAACTGTGAATATCTAAAAGTTCAGCTAATGTACAGTGCACTATTTACTTGGTTTTCTTTTTCTTTTTTTATTTGATTTTTTTTTTTTTAACTGTTGAATTGTAAGCAAACTTTTGCTACAAGCTACAATGCAGAAAGATGTTAATGCTTTTCTTTCCAAATGAAATTATGTAGCTGTAGTCTACATTAGAAATCTCTAGTGACATCTTCCACTGGATGATGTTGGATTGTTGCCTGGAATTTTGGGTACTATGAAGCTATTTATACATTTCTTGCATTGCTAACTGCCGTGATTTAAGCTCAACCAGCCATGCAGTCTCTTCCTCACTTCCCTGCCTTTCTCCCCCTGCTCCTGGAGGGTACGGAGAGGAAAATTGAAACAATGTAACTCCCACTGGTTGAGAAAAGAACAGTCCAGTAACTAAGGTATAACACAAAACACTGCTGCTACCACCGATAATAATTATGATAAGGGAAATAACAATGGAAGAGAATACAACCACTCACCACTTGCCGACCAATACCCAGGCCCACCCAAGTAGTGATCTAGCCCTTCCGGGCAACTGCACCCAATTTATATAGTGGGCATGGCATGCTGTGGTATGGAATACCTCTTTGGCTAGTTTGGGTCAGATGTCCTGGCTCTGCTTCCTTCTGGCTTCCAGTCCTTCCTGGCAGACCATGAGACTCAGAAAGTCCTTGGTCAGACTAAATATTTCTGAGCAGCAACTAAAAACATCGGTGTTATCAGCTCTGTTCCCAGGCTGAAAGTCAAAAAACACAGCACTGCACCAGCTACTAAGAAGGAGAAAAAATGTCTGCTACTGCTGAACCCAGAACAGTATCCACCCCTTATTCCATACCATTCATGTCATGCTCAGATCTCACATTTTCAATATGGCATCTATCAGTCTTATTCCATATATATACATATATATACATACAGAGAGATCATTCTTCAGTGCATGGATCAATCCCTTATAAAGCTGCTGAGTAAATCTGGTCCATGATGTTGGGCTTTATCTCTTGTAACAGTCTTCCAGAGCAGGAGAGAGAGTATGCAGTGTTCACACTTGTGAATAACATGGGCAATAGTGTCCATTGCTAAGTCCACCCCTTGATCATGAGTCTGTCTGTATATTGCATCTCTGCCCTGATGGCCTGAAGAGTCATGGGCCCACCAGGCTCAAAATAATTCACCCTCCCCTTCAGCAATTTCTGCAACTTGTCATCAGACACTCCATGCAGCTGCCTTCCATCTCTGATGCTTCCAAAGCAGGGGGCCCAGTGGACTAGATACTTGTCCATACTGTCCCACACACCCTGCCAGTCATGACTGTCCAGCCTCAGGGAAAATCTCTTGGTCATCCTAGATCGTCATCTAACCCTCGACAAGACCCACACACAACTCTTGCTTAACTTTAGAGGTCAGGCAAAATGGTCATGGGTAAAACACACTCTGTACGCTTGCCAACATGGCGGTCCCAGTCACAATCAATAGGCATGTCTCAAGGGTGCCCAAAGGCCATTCAAAACCTTCAGAAACCTCAAATGACACTGCTGTACTTGTCCCTGGGGTTGGTATCGCTGCTGTGCTTGGGATTGATGTAGCTGCATTATCTGTTGTAGTCAGACTTTGAGTAGCTGCCGTAGTTGTCACTAGGGTGTGTGGGAATGTCTCCCTCATAGGCTGACCAACCAAGGAGGGGAAAAAAAGATGTGTAATTGCTATGCGCCTCTATTATATACCTTCCAAAGTGTAGAGGTGGTGACCACACTGGGAGCACAAGCCAGATGACTTTCATGATCAATGAGTCTATAGTATTACAAGTTATTACCATAAAGTACAATGAAACAAGAGCCTTAGCCCAAGGGCAACAGCCATGAAACACACAGCAAATACCTGCTGTAAGGTATGACATGCTGAAACTGTGAGATCAAGAGCAAAAACTTTGAGAGCCAATAGATCAGCATTGTGAAGAGTGACTATTAATCCGAAACAATGAATGTTTATCACAAATATGATTTGACACACTCTGATCAGATCTGTCATTATCTCAATCCTTCAAGTCTCACAGTGGGTGCAAAAAAGAACTGTTGTGGTTTAAGCTCAGTCAGCCACGCAACCCCTCACTCACTCCTCCCTTTCCTCCCCCCTGCTCCTGGAGGGGATGGGGAGGAGAATTGAAAGAATGTAACTCCCATGGGCTGAGATAAGAACAGTTTAGTAACTAAGGTATAACACAAAACCACTCCTGCTACCACCAGTAATAATAATGATAAGGGAAATAACAAGGCAAGAGGATACAACCACTCACCACCCTCTGACCGACACCCAGCCCACCCAAGTAGTGATCTAGCCCTTTCGGGCAACTGCACCCAATTTATATAGTGGGCATGGCATGCTGTGGTATGGAATACCTCTTTGGCTAGTTTGGGTCAGATGTCCTGGCTCTGCTTCCTTCTGGTTTCCAGTCCTCCCTGGCAGAGCATGAGACTCAGAAAGTCCTTGGTCAGACTAAGCATTACTTAGCAGCAACTAAAAATGTCAGTGTTATCAGTGCTGTTCCTAGGCTGAAAGTCAAAAACAAAGCACTACACCAGCTACTAGGAAGGGGAAAAATGATTGCTACTGCTGAACCCATGAAACTAATTTATCCGAATCTTTCATGTGGATGGCTATAGACACTAACCAGATGCTAAATATCAAGAGACAAGAGAAACACATGATGAAGCGACACAGGATCAAGGAGAAATCTTTGGAATGATTCTTCCATTACTGACTACTGGCTGTAGCCTAGAAGAAGAATAAAGCTTAGAGAGGTCAGACCTCTCTGGCCTCAGCACTTTGTATTTCTCAGTGCCAATCATCCCTTGACATTAAACAGGGAATAAAAATACATAAAAAATTAAAGTCATTTAATATTGCCGAGTTCCTGAAAATTCACATTTGTTTCAGCTGTCATTTTATTAAGGCAAATTAGAGATAGCTTTTTCCTGGCACAATTACTTCAGCCTGTCATAAAATCAGGTTTGATTTTATGAAAATAATGATTTTAATCAGTTTTATACCTGGTTTGGGGTAGGATTCCATGCAGGAATGTTAGTGAGATTTCATATGTTATAAGGATTTTTTTCCTTTAATCAAAAGAAGATTACAAAAAGAAGAGCCTCAAATTCCACTAGGAGAGGTTTAAATAGAAAAATTTCAACAAGGGTTGTCAAACACTAAAAAAAGCTTGCCAGGGAAATGGCTGAGTCACCATTCATGAAGGTATTTAAAGGACCTGTAGATGTGGCACTTAGGGTAACAGTGTTAGGTTAAACAACTGGACTCAACAATATCAATGACTTCTTTACCTCAGTCTTTACCAGCAAGTGCTCTGACAATGCTGCTGAAGTTTTGGAAGACAGATGCAGGGACTGTGAGAATTAAGACCTTAGGCCCACTGCAGGAGAGGATCAGGTCTGTGACCATCTTAAGAACCTGAATGTACACAAATCCATGGGACCTGATGAAAACCCTCTGTGGGTCCTAAAGGAGCTGGCAAATGATGTTGCTAAGCCACTGTCCATCATATTTGAAAAATTGTGACAGTCCCATGAAGTTCCCAATGACTGGAAAAAAGGAAATATAACCCCCATTTCCAAGGAGGCGAAAACGAATGAGCCGAGGAACTACAGACCAGTCAGCCTCACCTCTGTGGAAAGCATGCTGAGGCACATGAAAAACAACAAGGTGGTTGGCGACAGTCAACATGACTTCACTAAGGGGAAATCCTGCCTGACCAATCTGGTGGCCTTCTAATATGGGGCTACGGAAATGATGGACAGAGGTAGAGCAGTTGATGTCACCTACCTGGAATTGTGCAAAGCATTCGACACTGTCCCACATGACATCCTTGTATCTAAATTGGAGAGAAACCAATTTGATAAATGGACCACTCTGGGTAAAGAATGGGTTGGATGGCCACACACAAAGTGTTGTGGTCAATGGCTCAATGTCCAGCTGGAGACCAGCAACAAGTGGTGTACCTCAGAGGTCAGTGGTGGGACCGGTCTTTTTCAACATCTTTGTCGGTGATATAGACAATGGGATTGAGTGCGCCCTCAGCACCATGACACCAAGCTGGGTGGTTTGGCTGATAAGCTGGAGGGAAGGAATGCCATCCAGAGGGACGTGATATGCTTGTGAGGTGGGTTGATGCCAACCTGATGAAGTTCAACCATAACAAGTGCAAGGTCCTACACCTGGGTCGGAGGAATCCCAAGCCCAGCTACAGTTTGGGCAGAGAAGAGATTCAGAGCAGCTCAGCGGAGAAGGGCTTGGGGGTGTTGATTGATGAAAATTGAATATGAGCCAGTTTCAATGTGTTCTCACAGCTCAGAAAGCTGTTTTGCGGGCTGCATCAAAAGAAGTATGACCAGCAGGTTGAAGGAGGTGATCCTGCCCCTCTACTCTGCTCTTGTGAGACCTCACTTGGAGTATTAAGCACAGTTCTGGTGTCCTCAACATAAGAAGAATGGAGCTGTTTGAGCAAGTCCATAAGAGGACCATGAGGATGATCAGAGGACTGGAGCCCCCTTTGTATGAAGTCAGGCTGATAAAGTTGGGGCTGTTCATCCTGGAGAAGAGAAGGCTGCTTAGAGACCTCATAGCAGCCTTCCAGTATCTGAAGGGGGCCTACAAGGATGCCAGAGAAGGACTCTTCATCAGGGACTGTAGCTACAGGACAAGGAGTAATGGTTTCAAACATAAACAGGGGAAGTTTAGTTTAGATATAAGGGCAAAATTCTTTAGTGTAAGGCTTTTGAGGCACTGGAATGGGTTGCTGAAAGATGTGGTGCATGCTCAATCCTTGGCGGTGTTTGAGGCCAGGCTGGACAGAGCCTTGGGCAACATAGTTTAGTGGGAGGCATCCCTGCCCATTGCAATGGGGTTGGAATTAGATGATCTTAAGGTCCTTTCCAACCCAAACCATTCTATGATTCTATGATCTTGAAGGTTTTTTTCTAATCTAAATGATGCTATATCTCTATGTTTCTATTAACCTTAAATTCATGGTATAAATTCAGTGAGGACAGTGTTTTCCACTTGGTCTAGTCAATCGGCAGTAGTGAGGACATGTTAGCTGTGTTTTTGAAGCACTCAAGTTGTCGTGGTTTAAGCTGTAAAACAGCCACCCAGTTTGTTCACTCACTTCCCAATTTTTCTTCCCTCTGCTCCTGGAGGGATGGGAAGGAGAACTGAAAGAATGCAACTCCCACAGGTTGAGATAAGAACA
>JAOEHY010001058.1:8454-24222 GCA_025447955.1 Psilopsiagon aurifrons
AGGCACTGGAATGGGTTGCCCAGGGAAGCTGTGAATGCTCCATCGCTGGCGGTGTTCAAGGCCAGGTTGGACATAGCACTGGGTGATATGGTTTAGTGGGAGGTGTCCCTGCCCATGGCAGGGGGGCTGGATCTAGATTATCTTAAGGTCCTTTCCAACCCTAACTATTCTATGATTCTATGAATATACCTATTACTCCTTTTCAGGTGAACACCTAGTTGGACGCCACCAGGACCGAGGACCAACATGAAAAGGGTTTTCTGAAGAGCCACCATAAAAACAAAAAGTTCTTGTGTGGCCAGAAGTGAGGATCCGCAGACTGACAGCACAAACATTGCTGTGGTTATGTCCATAAGCACTGGCATCCAACTTATTACTGCTCCTCACAGTAACCTGTGTTTTTAATTCTCTAACAGCAACAAATGACTAGTGAGTAAGAGCTGCCTGGGACAAGTCCTCCATCAACTGAAACTCCTCTCACATCAATGTTTCAGGGCTGTCCCTTATTTCTACATGCTACACAGTGCTTTAAACTGCTCGGAAGGGTCACTAGAGAACCACCCAGTCTTTTGGGGCTCTATATTGTTCACACCCCAATATAGGAGCAGTAGTCATCAGCCTGACATTACGTTTTTCAAAAACTAGGATGTACACGTTTTTTAGATTATCCCACAGAAAGTGCAAAGACTAAAATATCCCTTGAAATTTCAGTCTGAGCGTCTTACAGCTATTCAGACATGGTTGCTATTTAAAGAAAATTAAACCTTTCCCTATTGATAATGTAGTATTATCAGGTATCACCTGCTCCTCTGTGGAACCCCACATGCACACTGGAAGTAACTGAGAAAGTAGTTGTTGACAGATCATTGTGTACAGGGGATAACAGACACCACTGTCATTCGTGTAGGAAAAGGGAAGCTAGAGCTGTGACAAACCAGTGTGGCACTGACTTCTGCAGCTCCGCTCCTGGGCTGCAGGAATCACGCTGTCACTCCTACTTTGTGCAACTTAGTTCCTAGTTGTCAAAACAGGCATTCACTTACATACCTGCTGTAGTGAAATTAGTCAAAATCATAACTTCCCCTGTGGCACTGGAAATATTTTCATATCTAAATTTTTCAATCTTAGTGCAAACATATTACTTTCTGGCAGACACTGCAAAAGATAAATGGAATAATGTTGTGGTGCCTTATATAATGCCATATCTGTGAAAAAAATGCTACCTATATGTATGTGTCCATGTAAATACACATCATTTAACACTTCAGTAATAAAAATCTGAACATTTTCTAATCTTGCAAAACATCCAACCTTTTCCCTGAAGCACTGAAATCTTGTCACGCAGCTCACCACCAATGACCATCACGTTTTATCACTTCTGAACCCTAGACTTGAAGGAAAAGAAATAAAAATCATTATTTTTTAAGAAAACGGTTGGAGAGTCTTCAAGGTGTCACTGGAATATGACCATCCTTGAGGGACGCTAACAGAAATCATGGTCCAACCTAAAAAATGAGAAGGGGACTCTCAACCCAAGTTAGATGGATGACTCACCACCCTCTGACAACTTTTTAGGTAGTCTACAGATGGAGAGGGAGAAATAGGGACGTATTCCTGCATTTGCCAAAAAGCTGACCAAAAGCAAAGGGGTCTACAGCACACACCTTAGTGACAGGAAGGAGCCCTCACAGGAGGTGATGCCAATGGCTCCCTACGTGTCCCACCCCTCCATGTGCGTCTGGATGGCTTGTGCAGACAAGTCCCTTAAGATACCTCCAGTATCACCCCTAATATCCCACCCACTGGCTGCCCCCCTTCCCCAGGCAGGGGTGTTGATTAACCAGTACTCCATATGCCAGCACAGGCTGACATTCTCACCTGACAGTGTCCTGGCTGTGAAACCATGCCCAAACTGCTAGAAACCAGCACGTGGCATTAAAATACAATGAGAGCATCCTGTGCACTTCCCCACACAAAGTAGGTGACCCATTTTCCACACGTATTGTTGAAGCATTTCATTTTCTAACCTTTCCTCTTGTATGACACAGGGGATGGCCCTGCTACTGTTTTCCTGCAGTTATGGCCTTACTCTGCAGCCACATGCAATAAAGCTATGCAAATTCTCAGTCCTGCTCCCACTAAAGCTAATGGCAAAATCCCTGGCCATTTGGAGAAGCCCAGGGTATGGGTTCATCAACTTTCTGCTCCAAAGCAAAGAAAGCACTTACTTTTTACTCAGCCTCTTGACACACAGATTACCATTCAAACACATTTATGATTTTTGAATGGGTGTCTTCATCTGGAACCTCAGAGTCAAGTGTAAAGGGTTTATCTAGTGGTAACAAAAGCCTCATGGCATTTCTTAGATAGAAAGAAAACTGAGTTTAGCAATTATTCATTGCCTTACATACATTCTTGCAGACAGTCAAGCTGACTTGGCAGACTGAAGCTAATTGGGTTTACAGTAGAATGAAGCTTTGATTGAAGTGCCTGCCTTAAAAGAAAGTTAAAAATTACATACACACCCCAATACCCCTGATAACATTACTCTTGAGCATGTAAAACAACCACCCCACACATTACCAAAGCAAAAATGCATAGATTTTTATTGCTTTAGCAAGCAAAGACCCACAAGTGAATAATTCTGATCTGTTTGATCTGCTGTATTCTGATCCATAATTTAGCGGCTGCAGAAAGGCTGCATGTAGCTGACATTTGAGGCTGCTTTTGAAGTTCACAAAACCCCTGCAGTCACCAAGGGGAGGGACCTGCTTCGGAAGCCAAGGTGGGCACTGAACAAAAGGTGGGTGGGAAACAGCTCCAAAGCTAATGCACAAAATATCAGTTACAAAAAATCAGAGAATGGGAATTAACATAGCCTCAAGTTTACAGAGTAAATAATTCAAATTCTACTGCGGTGATTTATGGAAATAAAAAGATATATTTATCAAGCCCAGCAGGCAGCAGGTACTTCTATTTTTACAGGATAAGAACAAGAAGAAAAAGGCAGAAGCTTTTGCTTCACTGGGCTTTTTTTCCTATTTCATGGTTACAGTTTTAAATAAAAGAACTCCCATGTGCTTCAGGGATATGCAATGCTCAGCAGTTTTTCTACTCCAGGGAGGGTTGCACAGATGTTTCTGTCACTGTTTATGCTGTGGGTTTCAATTTCCACACAGCCACATGGAGAACCCTTCCAGGCATTCCTGGAAATTAATGGGTTTAGGGGAGGTTTTACAGAAATGACACAACCACCTTGACGTTTCAGAGATGTTTCTGCAACAGCCTGGTGTGGGACGGCACTCAACACAAACCTGCTGTTGACTGTGTGCTCTTCAAGTGCTTTCCTAAATCAGTATCTGTATAATTTCAAATAGGAATTCAGATCATGGACCAAATCTGTAACAATTCTGGGTTATGTTGCAGGGAAAAAGTGAAAACCAGTACAGTATCTACATTCTTGAAAGAAAATGGAAGATGGAGATGCGCAAAGGGAAGATGGAGGCTTCATGGGAAGCAGGAGGAAGAGGAGGCCTGGCACATCAGTTAGAATGGGAAACAGGAAAGGAAAGGTAAGATTGCAAGAGGAAAGGCTAAGCTAGCTAAAGATTCCCATGATTTCCATGGAATTACACAATGGCTTGAAAGGACATTTAAAGGTCATCTAGTCCAATGCCCCTGCAAGGAGCAGGGACATCTTCAACTACACAAGGTGACTCGGAGCTCCATCCAACCTGGCCTTGAATGTTTACAGGGATGGGGCATCTACCACCTCTCTGGGAAACCCATGCCAGTGTTTCACCACCCTCATTGTAAAAAAATTATTCCTTATATCTAGCCTGAATCTATCCTGGTTTAGTTTAAAATCATTACTCCTTATGAACTTTCATTTATGAAATTGTGTCTCATCACAATTCTGTATGAAATGGTTTACAGACACCTAGCACAATGGAGACAAGCTGACTTACTCTGACTTCATGATCAGGCACCATTTCATCCCCTCTGGGACAACCACTTAGATACAACCATATTTAAGGGACAAGTAGCAGCTGGCATGCGTAAAAATAGGCTTACAAAAATCCCAGACAAGGAAATCTGGAGGTGGAAACACCACTGACCTGAGCAACTGCCTGAATGTGGGGAAGGCGCTGCACTGCACATAGAATCATAGAATAGTTAGGGTTGGAAAGGACCTTAAGATCATCCAGTTCCAACCCCCCTGCCACAGGCAGGGACAGCTCCCACTAAACCGTGTCACCCAAGGCTATGTCCAGCCCGGCCTTGAACACCGCCAGCGATGGAGCATTCACAACTTCCCTAGGCAACCCATTCCAGTGCCTCACCACCCTTCCAGTAAAGAATTTCTTCCTCATACCCAATCTAAACTTCCTCTGTTTAAGTTTGAACCATTACCCGTTGTCCTCTCACTACAGTCCCTAATGAAGGGTCCCTCCCCAGCATCCTTATAGACCCCCTTCAGATACTGGAAGGCTGCTATGAGGTCTCCATCCTCCCTGCCATTTAGTTCTTCTGCCTGCCTTATTTATTCACTGGTTTCAGAAGAAAATCTAGACTTCAAAGGTGATGATCTACCCATCTGCCAGCTTTATCAATCAGCATCCACCAGGCCAGGCTGTGCTGCACATCAACACCTTTTCTGTTCACTCCCATATGGTTCATTGTGTGAAGATGCCTAATTAAGAGAAGATGATGAGACTTTTAGAAAGTAAATTTTATGGCTTTTTGTGGAGGAAATGTTAGCAGTAGTGCTAAATCACAAGAGGTGGTAGGTACAGGCAGAGAGGCGACTTTGAAGGTAAACTGCTGCCTCAGAGTGTTGTGAGCTCTCACAGGTTTAGACTTCAAAATTACACATTTCATGCACCGTACTTTTGCAGCCTGACAGCAGGATTTCCCTGGAGAGGCTGGGGAAGGATCCTTGCAGTACTGCACACAATGCTTTGTCAGATCAAAAAATCCAGCGAACAGTGGCAGATCAGAGCTATTCAATCCAACCATTTCCTACCCTCCAGATGTAAAGCGGGATAATTGACTCCACATGCGTTAATAAACTACCCTGCTTCTTAAAAGCACCACCACATGCAAGAGATGGATAGACTGTAAATTCAGATTTGTTTTCGAGACAACACGCAAACCAGAGGATCCAAACTCCCTTGAATACTCTCAGCCACCCCCACATAAAGATGGGATGTCAGCCATGGACTGCTGGAGCTGGGGCCAGCACTGCTGGGGCAGCTTCAATGTCATCGCTGTTCCCATCCTGCTGCTGCACAGGGCCCTCGCACTCACCCTGCTTTCAGCACGCCGCAGCCAGGACACTCACCTCCATCGCAGCGATTCCTGCTGCTGAAAAAGCACAGCCAAGGGCAGAAGGGGCTGCTTCATTTACACTGATACTGTCCTTTCCCTGAATGATCTGCTGTAGCTCCCACTGCCTGTGAATGCTCTGTCCTGACCCACTCCAGTGCAGGTTTTTGTATCTGCCTTGTGTATCACTGTACAAACTGGCCTTGCAAAGACATTGAAATTATCTTGTGAGATTACTGAGTGAAAGGACAAAAGAGGTAGGAATAGACATGGTTTAACTTTGTCCCAGGAACTAGAAGGACAGGGAGAGACTCCTGCAGACATTTTTACAAGGGCATGTAGTGATAGGACAAAGGGGAATGGCTTTAATCCGAAAGAGGACGGATTAAGATTAGATTTTAAGATTAAGATTTTTAAGATTTAAGATTAGCTTTTTACTGTGAGGGTGCTGAGGCGCTGGCACAGGGTGCCCTGAGAAGCTGTGGCTGTCCCATCCCTGGCAGTGTTAAAGGCCACGTGCGATAGGGCTTGGAGCAACCTGGTATATTGGAAGGGGTCTCTGCCTGTGGCAGGGGGTTGGAACTGTATGAGCTCTAAGATCCCTTCCAACCCAAACCATTCTATGATTCTATGATTTTTGTGATCTGGCTATGGAAAATCATACAGAATGCTTTATAAGCTCTGCACAAAATCAGCAAGTTGAGTTTCCATCAGCCGCAAACTCCCACTCCTCTGTACCAGCCTAAGGCAGCAGAAAACACAGCCCTGCAGCCCTTTCAGAAGTGTTTGTTATCACCCTATTTAAGCAGCAATTCCATTAGCTGACTTGCATGCCTTCACCTGGGCACCTGACTCGGCTGAGTGCCATGTGCTGCATCTGCACGGAGATGGGGTGAGAGCACTAAGGACCCACCTCCCTGCACACAGGGTGGGGCCGTGCCCTGTGTACCCACCCAGCACCCTCCCTCCTGACATCTGGGTGGTGGCACACTGGGGTGTCATGCCCACAACACAGTCATCAACAGATGTTGCTGTGGCAACTGGAAATCCATTTGGCTAGCATTAAAAATAAAGACATGACATTGTGCATAAAACGCCTGGTTTCTGCTGGGAGTCTAAATTTGGCATGTTTGGTTAATTTGATCAGATGCCATGAGCCAGGGCATCACTTGAAACCACAAGTCATTTTTCTCCTTGGAAGAGTGGATAACTGAGTCTATTAATCTGACAATACATTTAAACTGAGTTATTGTGACAAGGGACTTCCATTATCCATTTCATCTAGTTGCAAACTGTCAGAATAAATCTCAGGGGGTTAGGGAAAAAAGCTGCCTTCCTTTGTTTGCTGTTTTTATATGCCACAACAGTTTAGACTTGGTTCACTTTAACTCATGATACCGTGCAACTATACAGGAGGAAGCTCACAAAGAACCTAGTACAGAAATGGCAACTTTATGGTCATCAGAGTTGGTTAGGGGCTTTTTTCTTTAAAGGAGTCAGGACTGTAAAATCTGACCACATGGCAGTATCTTCACATTGAGTTCAGTGACCCCTTTCTCCTTATACATTTTTAGTTTATAACTATAACCAGTTCACCCTTTGGAATAATTAACAAACACCTTTGGAAACTAAAAAGAGCTTTCCTAAAGTTCTGGTTTTGCCTTGCTGGTAAAGCATGTTGACTGAAATAGTTAAACTCTTACAAGAAGAAATGAATCAACCTAAGACATAAAAGAATAAGCAATGGTATCAAGCTAAAATGTCAAACTGGAATTCAGAAGGCTGAGATTCAATTTTATGGCTCTACTACTGACTTCTTAAATGTAGGTTGACTTCCTCCTCCATCAGTTATGCAATAATGATACTTTCTTATTATCCATTATCTTTTTATTCTTGTAACTAAGCCTGTTCTAGCAGAACAGTATTTACTGACGTAACTGCTAACTGGCCCAGAAATGTAGTGGCCTGAAAGGCCTGCAGCAGACCTGCGTGGATGCAGGTCTGCTCAGCATGGAGGAGGATGAGATAGCCTGGCCTGCCGCACAGACTGCAAAATTCACAATAACTTCACAATGAATTCAAGCCACAGTGTGCTCATGTGTGTGCATATGTATGTATGAATGAAAGCAGGTAGGTGACAGCATGCAAAGAGCTGCCTGGGGAGCTTGCTTTTCATGAGTCCCCACAGGCTCCCGCCCTGGCCAGTCCCCAACTGAATGGGGTCTTTGAAGGTTTCCTCCTGTGGTAATGACACTTTTACCCCTGCCTAGCACTCTGTTGTAAATTATTCCCCTTGAGATTCATTTCAAAGCCACTGTGAGCTGCAGGAAGCCCAGAGAGTGGCAGATACACGCACAGCAATACCCCCCTACACACACTTTAATTACATCCTTTACAGATAAATATTAGTTTTGAGAAGAGAATTCTAGAGCTTTTTAAGAACTGCTGAAAGCTGGCTGTGCTCCCATGCAAATCACATGCATAAGCTCAAAACCCCAAGTGCACTAGAGGGAAAAGCAAATTTTAAACAACCAAACACACGTTTCTGGAGGGCAGATAAAACCCAAGTTTACAAGGCAGCATTCTTACTTTGAGCCACAGCTGTGGATTTTGAGCCAAGGTTCACGTTACTGTAATACTGGAGACACTCAAATGGGCCTGGACCGTTAGAGGTGTGGGGGGGTAGCAGCTGCCTCCCACCGACTTTCAGGAGCTGCAGCTCTCTCAGCATGTTACACCAGCCTGGATATACAAACACACATATGGCTGGTAGGTTGTTAAATAAAAAGGGGCTACATTCTTAACAGGATTTCATTGAAACAAATAGTAAGGCCAGTCCTAGTACATAGAATATATTGCATCTTGAAGCCAAGGGCAAGGACAGGCTTAAAAAAAACCCCAAACTGTTCATCTCAAAGCCCTTTACACATCAGGTTAATTTCTTAAAAAGACTCTGCTAAGTAATAAACATTGTGACTTCAACTAATTTTAATTCTACCCTCTCAGCACTGTTCCTGTGAAACAATGAAAACTCTAATTCATGATCTTCCCCAAAGTCATCATTTAGTCTCAGGAGGTGGTCGAAAGCTCAGCACAAAATGTCAGTGTCACAACTTCACAGCTCGACGCTTGCTTTTGATCAGATCTGGGAAGTGAGAATAGATGCAATATGCTCATTCCTTTACTGTCACTGCAGAGTATTCATTAGTTTTAATTATTTTTTAGGTTCTAGGGGGAACCATTAAAAAAATTAATCACAAATGGAAGGAACAGCAGCTGTATGTGGCCATAAAAAGACAATAAAGTATTTTAGGATACACACTTGTTATGATTTATACTCAAAACAGGGCTAGAGGTAGCATATGGTGATTGCCATAAAGTACCATTTATTATAAAAACATGGAGATTTATCTCCAAGCTTGGTTGTATGCAAGAAGTTGCATTTAGTTTAACTTCTATTCAGATTGTTGCAATACCACAGCTGTTTATGGGGGTTTTGTGGTTTGTTTTATTTATTTATTTATTTGCCTCCTTGGTTTGGTTTTGGATTTGTTTCTATTTTGTGTGTGTTTTTGTTTGCTTGTTTTTTAAACTAAGCTAGATTACTACAATCCTCTGCCCATTGTCCTTATAAACATATCCTTTAAGCAGACTTTTCCTTTCACTGATTTCAGCTGAACTATTCATATGCTTGGACACCAGAAAGGTTTAGATGTTAGGTCAACTCCTGCTCTGGGGCACAGATTGCTTCACCAGCTCTGGTCTTGTCTTTTACAGAGAGAGAAGGTATTTGCCGCTGACTTCAGCAGTGGGCTTCATGTGCTCAAAAGGACCCCCTCGTTAATTCAAGGTTTGCTTTGCTTTAAATTCAGCATCTAAAACCTAGTAAATCTTGGGTGACCATTACTACAACAGGGTATTATAACTTACTGTAAATAAGAAAAAATAGTACGTGGAATTATGACCTTAGCTTCTCTCACTAACAGAATCTATATGGCAGGGAGGAACACCAGAAAAAGTAGAATTTCACAGCAGAGACATGTCTCCAAGAAGACAGCACAGATATTATGAAGTATTCCTATTAAAATATAGAAATCGTAATATTTTAACACAGGATTTGCAGTTTCTATGCAATACACCTTGAGGAACAGGACAGGATACATCCCACTGGGGGAGAGGACAACAGAGGGCTCACCGTATCTGGGGCAAGAACAAGGATGGGCCTGGGTCAGGAGCAAACCACAAGGTCTCCAGAGATCACACAAACCCTGGGACAGCGTGGCCTGACCCAGCCCTGCTTGAGGGAAGGTGCTGCCAAAGCACCTGGTACAAGCCTCACTGCCCAGTTTCCCAAATAGCAAATGGCTGCTTGTGAATGCTGAGATACAGCAGTTCCCCTGCTTGAATCCTATGGACTGAACTGGTCCCTGGTGCAACACACTCTCCTGATGTATTTAAATACTGGAAGACATCAGTGGAGTTCAGGGTGCACAACAAAGTTCTGCTTTTACAGGTTACAAACAGGCTACTCCTAATTCAGCAATAATGAACAAAGTGAAACTGCTTCAATAAATAACCAACACAAATAAAAGTATCAAATGGCCAAGATACTGAAATGTTGCAAGACCTCTCCTCGTTTATTTCTCCCAATCCAATCTAGCACAACCTACAGTGATATCCTTAAATATCAGTGCAGACAGAAAACAACTTGTTGCTGAGGAAGGGGCTGCTGCTGGGGAAGAGGCTAGCTTTAGGAAGGGAAAGCCAAAACACACTGAGAGCAGTGACATAGAGTTCTTCATCCCTCCTCTCCTAACAGGGCCAGGAATAAAGATCACTCAGCACACAGTAAGAAGTGAACAGCCTCTCTTCTGCTTTGCACATAGCATGAAACCCCAGCCTGCTGGCCTCATTCCTGCTTGCCAAATGACAGTAAAAATTAGCTGCAGAGCTGCTTGCAGTGTTTGAGCCACGCCTGTGGAGCCTGGCTGTGTTGGCAGGGTGAGGTTCAGCACAGCAAGGCAGCCTTCTTGTACCTCTGGCCTTTGGCCCCAGCAGGGCCAGCAGCACTGAGGGGCCTTAACATCCGCACAGCTGTAATTCATGCTCATGCTACCTACATGGACAAAGCAGCACAGGAGCACATTATTAGTAGAGCACACTCTACTAGTGCAGATCAAGATTCCTTGGCTCAGGATTAAACCATCATATCTTCTTACTCTGGGAAAAAAACCCAACCAAACAAAAGGTCCAATGCTAATGGTACCACCTTCAACCCCGCTGCTTGCTGCTCCTGACTTTATAGTCTACTCTTTTCCCTCTCCAATCTGACTGTGTTTGAAGCTTGGGAGAGAAAAAGGTCAAAGCTGTAAAATAACTGCGGTGTCTTTCTCTTCTCCTTCCCTCCAGCTCGAGAAAAATGCCAGAAGTGGGTTTCAAACTATTTAAAAGGAAAGGTAATCGTTTTACCTCATCATTTCCACAGAAGCAAGGAACATGTTACCATCCCCATGGAAATCCTCCTCCTTGTCTTATAATGAACTTCTTCCTACTTAGGTCTGCTGACAGAAGACTGCAAACAGAGAGCTAATGGAAGAGTGATAGAAACCTATCACATTTAGCTTCTCCTTCTTAAAAAAAAAAAAGGCACACAATTGGACTAACCAATATATTCCTTCCTTGAAAATGGCTGAAATGGACTTTATGAAATGCTGAAGATTATCAATACTTATTTCAGACTATGTTATGCTTCTTCTGCAAGGTGCTGTGAAACTCCTGGTCGGTGCCAATACAGATAGAACACTGAAAGATGCAGGCCAGATCCTGGGCTGACACAAATCCCTGTCTCCAGTGGAATTCCGGTGACTGTGACGAAGAGTAGGGAGTGACACAATTGTGGTATTTATTTCAATTAAGTAGTATAAAACATCAGATCTAAACAGAGCTGCAGGCAAGGGATTTAATTAAATTTAGAGTTATTCTGCATTAGAATTACACTGTCTCTATAGTTTTATATTGTACTCGGACATTATATGAAATTAGTCACAACAGGGAGAAAGAATCAATCAGTCCTGGCTAAGGAATTGAGATAATGACTCATTTGATGAGACTGCTCTGGAAAATTAATAATGACGGTGGTAATTACTAACCTGGGATAGCTGCAGTGCTCATTATTCTCCTTTTACTCTACTGAATGTTAAATATTATGAAGACGTTTGTTTGAAACACAGTCTGGTCTGCAGGCTTTCAATTACAAACAAGTACTCCTCAATAGGTGTGAAATCTGTCCTCCTTTACACTCACCAGGACACAAACCCAAAACAATTGTAGTATTTGATACACAGCATAGACAGCAGCAGACAATATATTATTTGCCAGAGTTAACATCCTGCAAGCCTGATCCACAGCAGTTTTGTTACCTTTGCTCACCCGAAGTCAAGGACCTGGCCCACCACTGCCTTCAGGGAAGAGAAGACATCTCTGAAAATCTCATTTTTTCATTAAATGTTTTACCACCTGTGTCAGTGATGAGTCTTCCTGCTGACAGCAACGAGAAGTGGTGCCTTTTACAGCCCATCAAACCACCTCCTCAATCAGCAAGACAGGTCCAAGTTGAAGGGAGAAGGTTTCTCCCCAGGACAGGCAGCGATGCCAGAGGCAGAAGGTCCCCAGCCAGGGAATAGGGAAACACCTCAAGCTGAACAGCTCATCCAAGGCATATTTTCAATAGAAACTGCTCTCTAATATAACCATAGAAAGATATTAGACCCTAAAAAGCTGTAACTAACAATAAGGACATGTAGCAGCTGTGCTCTCAAACATCTGTTCCACACCCCACACAGTGCATTGCCTGACTTATTTAGATTTTAAGTGGCTTGGCAGAGGGTTTACCTTCTGTTGAGCAGCAAGTGATGAAACCAAATGCTCTGTAACAAGCAGGAGAAGGAAAAAAGTTCTTCCTTGTTAATGCTGAAGGGAAACAAATTTCTGACTTCTGAACAAGGCAGACATTTCACAAAGCAGCAGACACCCTAGTGTGAGGTACCCCTGCCTATGGCAAAGGGACTGGAACTAGATGATCTTAAGGTCCTTTCCAACCCAAACCATTCTATGAGCCTATGATCCTCCTCAATTGAGGAATTTTGAACTCCTAGTCAACTTCCCTAATTACTCCCATTTGTCTGCCAAATTCTTTTTTGCACCTGATTTAGCCCAAAATTGCTTTCAGCCTTATGAAATGGGCTCTTTTAACACACCCTATACACACATTATTGATTTTTTACTTCAATTCCTTAGTGGCCAAGTTGCGTTGTATGCTAACTCCATCTTTCTTTGTCAAGTTTGTCAAACATGCCATTTTTTCCAGAAGGATTCATGAATTTAAGAACCTCATCTGTAGATTTTAGAAAGAGCACCTTTTATTACTAGAAATAAGCCATCTACTCAAAATTCACTGTGACAAGATAGTTTCTATCCTCCATAGCCAGCCCTGCTGCTCTCCAGGGAGCAGCAATGTTATTACGGGCCCCCAAATGCACCCCCAGTTCCCCCAGGCTCATGCAAGAGGCAGCACCTAAAGCTAGTTTAGCATCTCTGCCTTGCCCTCGCCTCCTCTCAAAGGACTCACAGTGCTTGGGCAATGCGGTACCCAGACACACCTGAGGACTTCATTCCACAGGGATGTTCCCATAATCATCTCTGCTGCTGCAGGATTTCTACTGTGATTTCTGCATTAGGATTCAAGACCTAATGGAGCTTTCCCTGTAGAAATCTGCAGTAGGGCAGCGTAGACCACAGCACTGACCCTTATAATACTTAAACCCAGTGAGCCACTACTGGGAAAAGTCAAGGCTTTTTTATTTGCAATTGTAGCATTATTAATGCCACTTATCTTTAAGCTTTCAACTCCCTATTGTTGTGTTAGATTGTTTTCAAACAAGGGAAGAGCAACAATGTTCACTGTGTGCCATTTTATGAAATGTCAAGAACAGGGTACATGAGCTCTGCTGGGGTAAAGGAAGATGATGACAATTTTTAACTGCAGTCTCTCCTTTCAGGCCTCTTGTTTAGCTCCTTGACAAACCCACTGTCACCCCGGCTTGTTGCTGCACTGTGCATAGATCCAATTATTCTGATACAGCATGGCATGACAAAAACAATCCAACCATAGAATCCAAACAATATATTTTCAGTTTAAAAATCCATTTTTTGTCTTAAACCTCTTTTTCCCATTGCCAGGACAGATCCTGACTCCTTAATGATACTGAATTCTATTTTTCAGAGGAAGTGGGATTTGGATAACTGCTCTCAGGGGTTGACCACACGCATCAAATGGTTTATTTTACTAATCTGTGCAGGACTGAAGAAGTACCCAAAAAGGCTACATCTGCAAAGGTCCCCAGCTGAGTTAGCTCTGACCACTGCTTCAGCGTTTAAAAAATAACCATAAATAGAGCTCACCTTGTGCATTTCTCAAAAGGAGATGTTGCAGTACTTATGACAGGCAGTCAACAAAATTAATGAGACACATAAAGTTAACAGGAACCCAAGGAGATCTTGCAACTGTTAAACCATCAGGACAATGTGACCAGAGACCTGGCCACGTGTCCCAGAGCCAGCAGGTCTGGCCTACTGACTTCTCTGTGCTCTGTCTCTGGTCCCACAGTAACCACCATCACATATGAGTGCCAGCAGCCCTCCATAAACCATTTACAGGAATTGCTATGGCAGCAGCACTTGAATTTCCTGAAGGATACAAGACCTAATGGAGCTTTCCTAAAGAATTCAGAACACAGACATGCTGAATGTTGAGCTCTTCTCAGTGTCTTACTGTAAGCATCAGTATGGAGCTGCCTCTCACCAAACATCTCTTACCATTAGTTTTCCCAGCAGGAAGAGATACCATATTTGGGAGTCTGACTTCAGTTACAAGAGCTAGATGTCAAAAATAACTGGCTTAAGTAGGTGGGAAATCTATCCATTTGAGACCAGGGATGCCAAAGCAAGGATGAAGTGAGCTGTTCTGTAGCACAAATGCCTTTCACAGCTTATCTGAACCACAGCAATATACTAAATTTCAAGTCTCTGCTTGCAGCTGTGCTCATCTGAGACTAAAAAAGTCATTTACATAGTCACCTTCACCTAGAAAGATGTTGCCTGAAAACACATTTCAAGAGCAGGCCCAAATTTAGTGCACTTATGATCCTGACTGCCTGTAACACTCTACATGATCTGTACCTGCTCTGTGCATTTCCTTCTTCAGTGCAAACAAAAGTACCAAATTTCTGTTCAAAAGTGCATGCAAGCTCAGAGAGTTAATTATTGTAATTACCAATTGAACAGACTCAGAATGCTAATCTATTATAAAGTGGTCTGTTAATTGGTGTTAAACTGTCATTAGCCTGCCATTTCCCATGTTATCAAGCTGACCTGGAGCACAGCACCACTGAAAAAAACAATCTATTTTCCATTTTTGGCAAACAGCAATTGCAGATTTGAAGAAAAAAAAAATCTATATAACCGGAATTAAAATTATTATAACAAAGGAAAACATCATTCTGCTGCTCTAAAATACATGTTTAATACATGTATTTTAATAGATAGGTTTAATACATGTAGAACTGCATTTGTGTGTACCTTTCCATGCACTGCTCTCTGCCTTGCTCCCTTCAGCAGTGCCCACGTTGGTCTGTTCGCTGACCCCAGCCTTCCCAGTGCCTCTGCAGTGCTTGGGCTCTGCCAGCTCAGGTGCTCATCGCTGTCAGTGCATTGACTCAGTCCCTGAGCTGCAATCTGAAGGTGGGACAACCGCTTTCCTCCCAGTGCCTGAAGCCACAAGCCTGCAGCCTTCTCCATTACAGGAGTCTCCATTTCCCAACCCACCAAGCACAGCCTCCATCTGCTCCTGCTTGGGTATTGCTGTGGACTTAAGACCTGGTACCTGCAGCTATGGAGAGTTTAAAATGACCTTTAAAAAGTCCAAAAATAATTCATTGTCTGTTAATTTCACCAGAGAGCAATCCTTGAAATACTCACCTGCACATTGCCTCCCTCTCCGAGAGCACACGGCACCCATCTGAGCATCCCTTGCCAAAGGATAAAGGGCAAAAATTTTCTGATCTGACAGACATGCAAGAGTTTGAATAGGGGAACAGTGATTTTTCTAATCAGAACCTCTTGGTGTTCATGTACCTTGAAAATCAGGTCAAGGATATTAGATAAAAAGGCTCAAAGGTTCAGAAAACCTGTGGAAATAGGGATTTGAAATTTCCTGAGATTCTTTCAATCATATTTTAGCTAGAACTGGGAAAAAAAAGGCGTCATTTACCTTCAACTCGGAGCAGCAACAGCCATCGAGGGAGCCTCAAGCCCTCGACAGGGCTCGCCCAGGCCCGGCAGCTCAGCGGACGCGAGGAGCTGACTCACAGGAGGCGGCACCGG
>JAOEHY010001059.1:5279-22036 GCA_025447955.1 Psilopsiagon aurifrons
GTGGTAGCAGCAGTGATTTGTGTTATACCTTAGTTACTAAACTGTTCTTATCTCAACCTGTGGGAGTTGCATTCTTTTGATTTTTCCTTCCTGTCCCTCTGGGACCTGGGGGAAGAAAGTGGGGGAGTGGGTTAGCAAACTGCATGGCAGACTGGTTAAACCACGGCAGATTTATTCAATTCTGTAGAAGTGGGCTTTATTGCTGGCTTTTTTACCTTGTAGCTCACTTCATGTGCTTCTGTGAATGAGGGAAATGCTGTTTTGGAGTGAGTTGTCAGAGGTATAACTTGAAGGATGTGCAAATCCGGCTATGCTGGGCATTGTCCGCTTTGGTGTGCTGAGTTTCATGAAGAAATGTTAAGAGTCCAGAGCAGAGCAAGAATATCCTAGTACCTAGGAAAAACAACCTATGGCCAAGAGGAATAAACTGGGACTTTTTGATGTAGAGAAGAGATTCGTATCTGCAAGTAGACAAAAGATGGCTGCAAGGAGGAGTACAGTAAGTTATCAGATTCATGGTTGGAAAGAGAAATGAGGAGTTTCAACTGCAGCAGAGCAGCCTCATGATACAGAGTAAGTGGGATAAATTCTGATGCTGAAGGGCTGGTGGAGCTCTAGGTTGCCTCAATGTGTTGAGGAATTAAATCATGGGAGTTCTGGAGCCAAGAGTATGTCAGCGATGACAACAGGGGTGTAATTGAGCTTTACTGGGAGGTGGATTAGATGATCTTTGAGGTTCATCCCAGCCCAGTGGTTTTGCTGTTACATTGACGATGCTCTCAATAAAGATCCTGCCTTTTTTTTTTTTTTTCCTGGTATTTATTTTTTATTTATTGCTTAAAATACAGTTTGAGCAATTGAACTGCTGTTTCCTAGGACATGTAGTGGAATGAAGTAGTACTTATGTGATGTTAAGAGTAACAGAACTAAACCCTTAGGCTTCTATTAACTTGTACTTGAACTGCCATGAGTAAAGTAGTAGTGTAGTGTGTAACAGTCTCTTGCTAATCTCACTTGGGCACAGTGAAAGGATTAGCTCTTAGAATTCATGTGTTTGTGCTAGCCAACTCTGAGAGCAAACCAGGGCTTCATACAATGATTGTATGCCAGAAAACAGTCACATCTGTTTCATTTTGAAGGTGTATGAAGATGCTGGGTGATGTGCTTTTGGGACCTATAATAACTCTGCTCAGTATCTGGCTGTGGAGGTAACCTAGTCACAGTTAAGAAGTAGTGCTTGATAATTATGTAGCAGGCAAAAACGGTGAGGAAAAAATCCTAGAAAGAAAGTCTTAGCTACCTAAGAGCCTTCTCTGTGCAAGACTGGGTTGTGTTTGGTGCTTTTAGTGGTTTGGGGCTCTTTTAGGTAAGTGTGCTTACACTTGGGAAGATAAGCTGAAGTGTATTGAAACAGCACAAAACATTTTACTTATATGTGCAGTTCTGCATCAGAATGTCACCATTCTTCAGTTTTAATTTCCTCCTTCTATCACTATTTGATTGAGGGGTTTTGGATAATGATTGTGGGTGGTTCTCCTTGGGTTTTGATCTCTAATTTCATTTAGATTTCAGCTGAAGGTGTTGGGAGCTTCTGTAAACTGACAGCCTAAAAAAGTTGGAGGGGGTGAACAAGAATGTTCAGCTGAAGTTCCCAACCGCATTTGCTTTGCCAACAGCAAGTGAACAAGGGCACTCTTAGCATTTGGCAATCTGGCAAAAGGTTCTTCAGAAAGCCTTTCAAACTAATGATAATCGAGATCGTATTTAAGTTATGGTTCTACAAGTGAGTAAACACTTTCAGTTTTGGGTTGGTTTTTTGTAGGAAGGATAAGTACAATATAATTGCAAACAGGAAAGGTATCTAGCAAAGGGGTGTGTGTGCATGCATGGGTATGATGTGGAGGGATTTCCATATCAAAAATATACTTGTTCTATAAAATGTTGTTACAGATAGCTATGCTTCACCACAAATTGGATGTAACTAAATTGCAATGCAGAGCACTTTGAAGTGTGTGGATCTGTGGATTTCTAGCAAAGCTTCCATCTAATTGTCATATCTGAAAGGGTTATTTCACTTTTTAAATATGAGGTGTAAAAGTAAATACTTGTTCATGCTTGTTTTGTCTGACATGAGTACCAAGTTTAACTATAACTGGAGACTGAACTTTTTTACTTTATTTTACTGTGTGCAGTTAATTTCTTGAGGAGCTTGGGGGTTTCTTCCCCCTTCCTAGTCTGTTTGTGCTTTCAGCCCCTTTTAAGGTGCTGAGGAGTTGAAAGTAGCTTGAGTGGTGCAAACCCAAGCACGTTGCAGTCTATTTAGCTTTCAGTCTTTTTCTGGGAAATTGAAAGTGATGGAGAGGCATAGCTGGACTTTCTGGATCTGATGTAGTACCTACTTTGTCACTTCTACCATCATTTAATTCTATCAGTTCCTGGGAATCTACAACTTTCCTATGCCCCTGTAAAGCTGAGATTTACTTCTGTATTAGGAACAGTATAAAGGAGTGTATTCCCTGCAGAGACACATTCACTGACAGAATCAAAACACTATAGCACATTCATTGTGTCACATAGTGCAGACTGTTGTGCTAGGTCTTCTATTTGTAATGAGTTTTGGACTTATGAAAGGAGGCTATTTGTCAGTCCCAAAGTTTAAAGCTGCTTTTTTACATAGGCAGAAACTGTAGTTCACCAAGATGCTACTGAAACTCTTATGGGAACATCATATAGGATGAGAGAGTTGGTAAATCCTTTTTGTCATTTGTCTCTTCTGGCTTCTAGAGATTGCCAGCAGCTGTGCCACCTGATGGGGATAACTTTATGCAGGTTGATATTTATGCAAGTCAGAAAGTAAAACAGGAGTGAGCACATCTGCTTCCCTCAGCAAAGAGCCATTGAGTTCTAACTTACAAGCTGACCTTTCCCAACTTTTGGGTAACAATCTGGAGGTGGTAAAAGCTATTCTGTAAAACTGCTTTTCTGAACCATTTGCTTCAAGTGCATTAAATAGGGGATCCTAAAAGCTCAGAAATGAGTGCCTTTCCCAGCCCATCAGCACCTCCAATTTGGGGTTCAAGTAAGCTGTTCTAGGAGTGGAAAAAGGACCTGTGAAGAAATGCAAAATGAAAAATGCTGTTAAGGTCGGCCTGGCTACAAGGGCCTTTGTTAGGTTGTGTTTCACTCCAAGCTGTTCTCTGTTAGTCTGCTTCCTGAGTCCATCTTTACTAACAGAAACTTCTCAAGCCCACTGTTGTAGATATTAGCTTAGTCAATGATGAACTTCAAAATGCATTCATAGTTGCCTTTGTCAGCTGATTAAAATGACTGGATTTTCTGCCCAGACTAAGAAGCTTAATGTTTCACATCAAAACTTAAAAGGAGATTTATATTTTTTTTTTTCATGTTGGGGGGGGGGGGTTAAACATTTTACCTTACATTACAACTCAAGCCTTTTCAGTCTGGAACATGAAATGGATTTGGTAGTCTATGCTTGAGCTGTATTATTCAGGTGATTAAACTTTAAAAAGACTATAGTATTATTATTAATCTCTCTCTGGTTTTGGTTCTTTTCATATGTGTTTTTTGCCTTGCCATAAGGCCTTGGATCACAGTTCTGACTAGGTTTTCACCTCTCAGGAGATACATTGCTGTAGACAGCAATACAATATGAAAGCCTGTAGAGTTAAGATTGAGGAAGCCATTCTGGATGTATTATGCTAGATAAGGCTTATCTGGGCGTCAGGGCACATGTGAGTTTTAATTTTAGCTTGGAAGATTTTAAGGTTTAACACTCTGGAAGTTAAAAAAAGAAATGAAGAAACCCAAAGAACATCTAGAATAGATGAAAGGATAAACAATGAAGGAACATTGCTTTAGAAGGCACCTGGGCACATTAAAATACAAAAGAAAAGGAAAACGGAATACAGCAAGGAAGAGACCACCACAGAAATCAAAGTTGATGAAGATTACGATAAACAAGCAAAAGAACTAACAGAGCCAAGAAATTAAAAGTGAATGAAATGCAAGATTTGGATATGAAGTCTACAGTGCTCAAATGTGAATAAAGGAGAAATGGTTGCATATATCTACACACGGAGAAGGAGGCAGAGAATAGAGAAGGGTCTTTTACTGATGACTTCTTCTGGAAGATGGGAAAAAAAACCCTCACATAATTGAAGGACTGAAGACACAAGGGCAATAGATTTCTGCTTTTCAAGCCAGGAGAAGTAAAATGCCAAAGTGTATTTGCTTTCTTGGTAGTTGGTCCAAACACAGTTATTCTGTCAGTATACCAACTTCACTTATCCCTTCATTTTGTTCCTGTACTCCTGTTAAGTGATTTCTGGCCTTGAGCTAAACCCATCCATTTATTTACTCACATTTTCAAATTCCTTAAGTATGCAACTGGGTGTGACTAAAACCTGCCAAAACCCTATCACATGCTCATGGTATTTCACAAGTTGAATTTAGAGTATTTCACTCTTCTGTCTTTATTTGAAGGATTTCTATGGTTTGGTCTTTGACATAATGTTGAAGCTTAACAAATGCTGACATATTCAAAAGCAGCCTGTTCTGTGCTCTAATTCTAATAACTACCTACCTACAGTGCTCTCCTTTTCCCATTCCAGGAAAACAGAAGGAAGGATACCCTTTAATTTCCTGTGGAAAGTACTCAGTAGGGATAAGAGTGTCTGATTAACCAGTGTAACTTTAACTTGGTTTTGTCTTCCATAGAACACTTATCTCTGATCTCTGGTAGCATCTCTGTACCAAGATTGGCCCATCTTCTTGAAAAGAGCAAACCTAGAGTCATATGGCTCTGTGTAAAGTTGTGGATACTACAGAGACAAAACTCCCTTGGCTTTCTCAAAGAGTTTAGGAAGTGAAAACAGCAGGCTTTTGGGAGATCGTAAACGGTATTTGTCATCTGAAATGCATCTGTTAAAATTTGAGATTTGATATCACTGCAACAGTACATGAACAGGGCTGGTATTTTGTGGTTGCGTTTAGGTAGCATGGAGAGAGAGAAATATTTCAGAAGAAAATTGCTTCTGAATCCCTTAAGAAATCCATGTGAAGTGTCTGAAAACAGGCAGAGTTTACTTGATAATGAAGGAATTTGTTTAGTTTGGGGAGGAAGGGGAAATGGCTTGGAATATTTCACAATTAAAGTGTCTTAACGGTTGTCTACTTTGTGCATAAAAGTGACTTTAGACTCTGTAATGAGCACATAAAACCTTCCAGGAAATTGTATCTCTTGTCGCATCAGCAACGTGATTTGCTTTTATGTAGTTAAGTCTTTAGCTTTGTATTCATGCCACATCCGAATTGGAGACTTTTTGAGCTCCACTTTTCCTCCTAAATCTTTATAGTTGGAGGCTTCTAAATGTGTTTTGTGTGTTTGTGTGTGTGTGTGTGATCAGTCACTCATCAGAGCCCAGTGAAACAGCTTATCCTTATGGACATTTGAAATAAAGCCAGTCTTAGCCAGGAGATTGCTTACAAGAATTGCCAACAAATTGGATGGATTTGTAGAGTGG
The DNA here is from genome assembly GCA_025447955.1 of Psilopsiagon aurifrons. Lineage (NCBI taxonomy): Eukaryota > Metazoa > Chordata > Aves > Psittaciformes > Psittacidae > Psilopsiagon > Psilopsiagon aurifrons. The sequence goes on from JAOEHY010001059.1 coordinate 10,823, forward strand.
GTATGAAGTCTGGTTAGACAAACGTTGCATTTCCTTTAGCAGCTGATTGATTGATTCCAAACAAAAAAGCTGTACCATCTGTTCCTTGGAAAACAAAGCAGCATTACACATTCCTCCTCTTAAATACTGCATAGAAAAATATTTACACAGTTTACCAGTTATTTGTTTACAAACACACCAACTTATATAGACTACCAGTTTTACTTTTTCTATGCCTAAAATGGTTTAATTCATTCATGTATAATGCACAACTTTGTAGTAGTCACCTATTTCGAAGAGAATACAGGAATTACTATGAAAGCTTCTACCTACCATGCTTATTATCATGCTGGAACTATTAATCATAACACATTTTGACAAGAGGTTTTGTGACTTGAAATGAAAAACAGTATGGAGAGGTCAAGAAAAAAATTGAAGGAAAACCCCCTGCTAAAGCAATTAAACTTCCAGTAAATAGGGTGAAATTTTAGACCTTGCTGGAACAGAGTATTACTTACGTAGATCAGTAAAAGGGGAGCTGTGGGGCTGTGTAGAGACAAGTGTTCCATGTAGTGAGAAATTTCAGTTTTGAAACTTGATGTTAATCAGAGTTGTAATGAAACCTGAAAAATCCTAAAATTTACAGAAAGAAAACTGGGAGGCTTTTTTTGGTGTATCTCCTAAAACTATGTTGTGCAATGGAAGTGTTACCATTCATGATGTAAAGCTTGTACCACTGTATAAACAAAGTTCTGAACCAAAGGATTTTCAGGAATGGTTTAAAGATACTTTAAAGTTTGGTTGTTCCTCTCTCTCACACCTACTCTCTCCCCAGCCAAGTTGTTGGAATTCTCTTCTTATTCTGGCTTTCTGTTGCATTCCAAAAGAATCAAATTGTGTGCCTCAAGCTTTTAATCATATATGTTTCTTTTGGAGAGATGCTTTGTTGCCTGTGTCAGTGACATTGCTTTAATCTCAAGGGCATAGTTCTTGTTATATAAATAAAGATAGTTCATTGTAATTATGTTTTCTTTGCTCCCGGATATTAAGATCCTTATTTGTGGTTTATTTCTTTCCAGCTATTTATGAACTCTCATGTGAAGCATACAAACACTTGGGCAAAACTTCAAATTACTACTGGATAGATCCAGATGGCAGTGGGGCACTGGGACCTTTGAAAGTTTACTGCAACATGACAGGTAAATGCATTGTATTTGCTAATTCAGTTTTGGTGTTTTTTTTTTTTTTCTTTAATATCCCTGGGAGAAGTCTGTTCATAATCTGTATTTCTAAGCAAAAGGAAAGTTATTGCTAAAAGCTTTTACATGAGAGAGGTCATCGAATCTGTAGTCACCATTCAGTATAGTCTGAGCAAGGTGATAGTTACCCATTCTATAAGCTTTGCAAATCATGGCTATTAATTAGCCTTAACTGGCCTCTATCCTCAGTGGTGCATCATCATTTAAAATAAAAAGTAAATATATAGAATCTTAAAATAGTCAGGGTTGGAAAGGACCTTAAGATCATCCAGTTCCAACCCCCCTGCCATGGGCAGGGACACCTCCCAGTAAACCATGCCACCCAAGGCTCTGTCCAACCTGGCCTTGAACACCACCAGTGATGGAGCATTCATAACTTCCCCGGGCAACCCATTCCGGTGCCTCACCACCCTTACACTAAAGAATTTCTTCCTTATATCCAATCTAAGCTTCCCCTGTTTAAGTTTTAACCCATTATCCCTTGTCCTATCACTACAGCCCCTAATGAAGAGTCCCTCCCCAGCATCCCTATAGCCCCCTTCGGATACTGGAAGGCTGCTATGAGGTCTCCACACAGCCTTCTCTTCTCCAGGCTGAACAGCCCCAACTTTCTCATCCTATCTTCATACGGGAGGTGCTCCAGTTTGCGAAGTTATTGTATATGAATGTGTTTGTGGTTCAGTAATGTCTGTTGTTCATGGAGTCCTGTAGGAGGCACCAATGTCAGGCTTCCTTTTTTGTCCGGGTATTGCTGATTGTCACATAACACCATAGGCAAGGAACAGAAGTTATTTATAAGTAAAAAACAAACCACAGGAGTTACCTTTTTTGCCTGCTTTGTCCTTTTAACTGGCGTTAGAAGAAAATACTTTGTTTAACTTCAGACGCCACATATATAAATACATTAACTTCTCTTGGGGTTGTGTCAATTTTTACTTTTAACACTATTTTTGAATGAACAGTTTCTCACCTCGGTATACTTGTCAAGGTGTCTTTTTCATCCGTGTTGCCATGCTGAGGCAAAAAAAAAGATAATGAAAAAAGGGGTCACTTTTCTGCAATGGGAAGTGTATTATTTCTTTGGTCTGTTAATGCATGACAGTTATCTCAGCACTTTTTCTGATACAAAATACTTTCCCCCAAGTGTCTGTGTAGTGAGTTTGAATTTCAGTCTGTTTGCATTGAAAATCTGGCATCCATGCAAGTCCTCAAACTTCAGCAACAATAATGCGAAGGCACCATCATAAGTAGAAATGGCAGCTCTGCCTCTTTAGGCATAATGGTTCCTGAAGTTCCCATACATCTTCTTGCTAGCAGAAGCATGTACGTGTCTGTGGATAGGGGAGATTGAGAGGGACAGAGAAGGGGAAAGCTGACTTGAAGGGGGATGAGTGGCATGTGCAGCAGACCCCTGGTCAAGTTCTGATAGGTGGACAGCCTGCTGATGAACAGGAGGTGAGCACTATTTCATGTTGCCATTAATGTCTGCATTTGCATAACAAAAACATGCCTAAAAAGGAGCCCAATCTAAAATCTGGGAGTAACATCAGTCCTTCTTGGACTATAGAGACAGGCCAGCCAGTCTGTTCTAAGGTGCAGGTGTAAAGGCAATCTTTCAGATAAGTGGATTCTGACCCATTTAGGCCTTTTAAAATCATAACTAGCACCTTGAACTGTATCAGTAACTAACCAGGCAGGCACTGCAGGGAACAGTGCCAAAAACTGCTGATAGATTATAGCTATTTCAGCTCTTTAGAAGAACTGCTGTGTTCAGCCGTAGCTATAGCTTTTGGGTACTCTCAAAGGGTAACCTTGTAAATTGAAAATAATATCACTCTGGTGGTGTCAGGATCAAAAAACTGTACCTATCCAGTACTACAGTGTTTCTCATTCATGTTACATGTGAAACAGCACATCTAGTAGCTTGTGCAACACTGGGAAGGAGATCACGACCACCAAGACAGATGATTTAGTGCTCATTCTTTCATATGGATATGCCTTATGCTAAGAAAAAATGAGTTTTCTGTGTTAACTGAATCGCTCTTATCAGCAACTCTTTCCTACAAGAAAAAGTCATTTTGCTTTTATATGTGTGTAACTATTTAAATAGTAAATATAAGAACCTAACAGAACTATTTCATCCTTAAAATGCAAATAGCTGCAATAAATATGTGTAAATTGATGGGAAGTAATTTTAATCTCTGCTTCTAAAACAGCAGCAAATGAAAGACTACTCTGACAATTGTTCTCTGATAGCTTAAAGCACATCACCTACATACATACTGTGTAATACCTACACATTGCAGCTATTAAAGCTTTCATTTTCATTTGATTAGGGGTTTGCTTAGGCACTGAAGACTGGAGGCTAAAGAGCTACTTTCTGAGGAGAACATTCACAACACCCTTAGTCTTTTTCTGAACTGATATAGAATATTATCAGTAAGACACGTACTAAAGAAAAGATAGTATTAGGTTACTTGAGGTCTTTAGTTTACTTAATCAGTAACACATTCCTATAGAACTCCGCAGTAATGATGCGTATCTTGTCATAAAACAAAAGGGACTATAGCATATTGGAGTAAGAGCAGAATTCTCAATTTTATTATAAAAATTTTGCAGGTTTCTAGTATTACTAGTACTATATTTGAAAATGAAGTAGTTGAATTACATTTGTTTCTTCTGAACATGAAGCTAAGTAATCTTTCGATGTAGCTATACTGGACAGTAGTATGTGGAGTACACTAACTGAAAAAAACCCACTTCTTCATATGGCAGGATAGTGATATTTCAAATAAATAGAGGCATCCTTATTTGTATTTCCCTCTCAAGCCTGAAAGTCAAATCTGAATGTTCCTATTAACACTTTGTTAAACAAACTTCTCTATATTAAATTGCTGCTCAAGATGCTAATAGATATTTTAAATGTCCCTTGTTTCACTAGAGTTAGCAAGTAAGAACGCTTTAGTGACTCAAAAGGTAGTGTGAAAATGTAGCCTGCTAGTTGAATTGCTGAAACAAAAATCCCACAGGTTAGGGTAGCAAAGCTGGTATCCAGCTTCCTAAAACAAGGCGGCTTAACGGTTATGTGCTGCTTTCACAGTTAGTGTAGTACAGCTTTATTGGTGTAAACTGTCAGACAACAGCTGCACAATCACTTGTTTATAAACTTTTAGGGGCAAGGGCAGTATTCTGCAAAGCCACTGAGTGTGCCCTTTATGTGCTTCAGAATTGCATTTTTAGCACTTGAAAATGCTATATCACAGATCATGTCGTTTCATCATTATGTCAACATCTCACCTACAGGTTCTATAGTCAAAGTACTAGATTCCCAAATATGGCGAAAAAGTGAGTTTTTCTTTAAGAGAGAAAATTGGTGCAGTAGAAGTAGCTTGTCTGGACATATTTATGTGCATAATCTATATCCATCCTTAGTGTGTCTCAATTTAGTAAACTGGAGGAAGTCATGATGAGTTCTGCCCTTCACAGATGTTGCTGTGGTAGTAAAAATTGTTCTGATTTCTAAGATATTCTGTCATTTCAATAGTGCAGTCAGTCATAGAAATACATATGTACATGTGCTCCCCACAACAAATCATGGCCTCTATAAACTACTCTATATTGTCAAAGAAATCCCAGAGCTCTCCTATTCTCTTGTCCTTGTCTCCTCTAAATAAACCTTGTACTCACAGTGCTGTGTTTTGATAGCAAAGAAACAAGCACTTGCATTTTATGTGCTCACTATGGAATTAAAATGTGTAGATGCCATGTTTAGGTCTCTATACCTGCTGCAGTAACAGAGCTTTTCAAAGTCTAGGGCATTGCAATAGGTGTTCAGAAGTTTTCCAGATCCTTACCAATAGGAACTATGTAGGTTTTAAGAAGCTTTTTTTTTTTTTTTCATTTACTAAAATGAGTATTGAAACTGGCTGGAGTTGTAAAGTTGGAACTTTCCAAATGAAGTTATAGAGAAATATTCCTCAAAGCTGTGATGTGGCATAACAAATAGACTGATTTTCAATTTAGCCTGACTTGTGATCTTGGGCAAACAGGGAACTCTTCCAAAGCTCTGTCATCTTAAGGCCAAGATTTTTCCCTTTTTTCAGAGGAAGGTCCACACTGCAGGGTTAGAGTCTGCATTGCAGCATGTTTTTCGGAAGATGGAAGATTCCTATCTCAGGATGCAGTTTGGGGCTTCCTGTTTTCTCTTGAACTGTCATTAGAACAGTAGCTGTAGTGGAAAGAACTGCCCTTTAAAAATGTGTCTTGGAGGATTTAAATTTTGATTATATTACAGCTTCACCCCATGCTCTGTGTATAACTTTATATTTCTGCATCTTGGTTCAGTTTCCTCTTGCAGTTTTTGTTTCAGTCCCATTGAGAGACACAAACAAGCTTATTACTCCCTATTTTAATGTTTCTTTTTAACCCTTCGGCGTAGGGCGGTAGGGAAAAAGGTGTCACATCAGTAAGTTTACCCTGATATCAGCTTGTGTATTTGCCCTGCAAGAGTTTTCAGTGCAGAGAGTAAGGAATAAGTAGAGGAACAATGCACAGGGACTGTAAACACTTAGGTATTTATCCTAATGGCTGTATGGAACGTCAGTGGGAGAGGCAGGACATAACTTCCGTAGTTCCTTGAGGCTTTCTGTTGAGTGTAGGGAAATCATAAGTCTTTTCTGTTCCTTCTGCTTCATCATGTAATCCACTGATGCAAAACAGAACTGCGAAGTCTCATAGTCTATTTTACCAGAAGATGTGTCAGTTGATTCTTTTTATTGGTCTTGCAGTCATTATGCCTCTGTGATGTGGCTTTTATCTCATTTCAGGTTCAAAATAGCTGCAAGCGTAATAGCTCCGTTTGAGTGGTACTTACTCTGTCCCTTTTCTAGTACAATTCTTTTCCCTAAAGCTGCCCATCTTCAAACACTTCGAGAAATCATTATGCATATTCATAGCCTGTCTCATTAAGGTCAAATGTACAGCATGGCTTCTCTGCCTACTCTTCTCCTTTCCTCCCTTCTCTCTCTCTTGGAAGTGGCACATGTAGTAATTACTGCAATGACTTTGTGAGTAGACATTAAGCAACCATAACTGTCATCTCCTGTGATTTTTCTCGCTTCTTTCTGTAAATAGTGGGTCACTGGAGTGCTTTTTACCATGACATATGTAGAAACATATGTCGTGAATAGAAATGTGCCATCCATCACTACATACTGATGAAAAGTGCACCAGCAACAGTAAATGTTTAATTCTATTGCACATGTCACACCTGAAAATAACTATTTATATAGATATTTTACCTGAGAACTGATTTACTGAACTTATAAGGTACAAAACCTTATACACTTATATACAAATGCATGAAAAAAAAAAAAAAACTTGGAGCAATTAAATTCAATAGATACTTTCTATGTAGATGCTCCACTGAGGAGAGAAAGTGGAGAGGGGCATGTTGAGCTCTTGTCCTTGGTGCCCAGTGCCAGGATATCTGGGAATGGTTCAAAGCTGTGTCTACCAGCGGAGTTTGGACTTGGCATGAGGAAGCATTTCTTTACCAAGAGGACGGTTAAAACCTTGAATAGGTCCTTGTAGATCCCTTTCAACAAAACTGTTCTACTTCCATTCATTCCCTGCACTTATCGTGAGTTGAATAATGATGACGCTTCTTTGCCTGAAATGCCAGTGGAGGTTTCAACCATGAAGAGACACAAATCACGAAGGTTACTAGTGGAAACAAGAATTATTTTATTTTTCTTTCCATTATATTATTTTCCTTTCTATTACTTTGTTACATACCTTTCCTTTCTGAGACATCACTCTCCTTTTTGTTATGCCACTTTGTGTTATGCTACTTTCTGGTACTTTCATTCCTGTTTCCTTTCTGTTAGTTTTCTCTCTTCTGTTAACTTCCTTTCCATTAATTTCCTTTCCATTGCTGTCCCTTCCTTTGTGTTATTTTCCTCTCTGATGTGACCAATTCCATTGTTTTATGTTACTCTCAGTTGGGTTCCTTTCTTTCTTTCCTGTTCCATTCCTTTCTGTTACTTTCCTAAAAAAGGGAAGTTTTATGAATTGTGGGATTTCCAGTTCCTTTACATTTCTTTCATTTCCATTCCATTGTCTTCTTCTCCTTTATGTTACTCTCCTTTCATTTCTGTTCCATTGCGTTATGTTTCTTTCCTGTCCTCTCAATGTTGCTTTCCTTTCTGTAACTTGCTTCTGTTACCATTCTTTCCGCTATGGTACTTTGCTTTCCGTTATGTAATTTTCCTTCCTGCGTTATTCCTTTCGATTCTGTTACATTACTTTCAGTTAAATTCCTTTCCTTCCTGTTCCACTATGTTCCTTTCTTTTTATTTTTTTTTTTTTCTGTTATGATGTTCTCCTTTCCATTACATTTCTTTCTTGCCTGTTACTCTCCATTGCATTCTGTCTGGTCTTCTGTTACGTTAATTTCCTTTCCGCTACTTTCTGTTACTTTACCCTTCGTTATTTTCCTTTCCACTAAGTTCTTTTCTGTTCTGTACCATGACTCTACCTTTCCTTTCCTTTTGGTTATGTTATCTTTCCTTTCCATTGCTGTCCTTTCTGTTACTGTCATTTTCCTATTACATTGCTTTCCTTTCCTTTACACTATTTTCCATTAAGTTTCTCTCCTTTCCATTATGTTATTTTGCTTTCCATTACGTTCCTTTCCACACTATGTTACTTTTTTATGTCATGTTCCATTCCTTTCCTTCATATTCCATTACACTCTGTTAATTTCTGTTTCTGTTGTTTTATTTCCTTTCCTGAAAAAGGAAATGTTTTGAAGTATGGTATTCTATTTCCTGTTCTATTATGTTTATTTCTGTTCTGTTCCATTATAATGTTCTTTCCATTGCATTTCTCTTGTTTCTGTTCCATTGAAATACTCTTTCTGTTCCTCACTGTCATGTTACTTGTCTTTCTGTTACTTACTTTGCTTTCTGTTACTCAGCTTTCTTCCATTACCTTTCTTTCCGTGATGTTACTCTTCTCCATTATGTTATTTTCCTTCCTGCTATGTTCCTTTCCATCCTGATCAGTTATGTTCCTTTCCTCTCCATTTTTTCTTTCCTTCCTGTTGATATTTTGCTTTTCATTCTGTTCCTCTTATTTTTCCTTTTGTAAAAAGGAAATGTTATAAAGTATGTTGTTTCCTCTTCCATTGCAGAGCGTTTTCTCCAATTCCTGTTTCTTTCCTTTGTTACTTACTTTCCTTTCTGTTACTTCGCTTTTTCAATTACTATACTTCCTATTAAATTACTCTTTTCTATGATTTTTCTTCCTAATTCTTTCTTTCCGTTCTCTTCTGTTACTTTCAATTATGTTATTTTGCTTCCCTTTACTTCCTTTCTTACTTTCCCTTGCGTTCCTTTCTTTTTGTTCTTTTTCCATTACTTTGCCTTCCATTACATTCCTTTTTGTTAATCTCTGTTATGCTCTGTCTGGCCTCCTGTCCTGTTAGTTTTCTTTCCAGTATTTAAGTCTGTTACTTTACTCCCTATTATTTACCTTTGCACTATGTTCTTTTCTGTTCCATTCCATTACTTTCAGTTACATTGATGTTCCTCATTTCCTTTTGGATACAAGACGTTAAATTTCCATTACTTTCCTTCCTGTTACTGTCCCTTCTTCTGTTGCTTTCCTTTCCATTACATTCTTTCTCTGTTATGTTACTCTCCATGACCTTAATTGGCTTTCCAATACTTCCCATTCCATTGCGTTACTTTCAGTTATGCCACGTGCCTTTCCTTTACTTCCTGTTTCGTTTCTTTTGTTTTGTTATTTTATTTCCTTTCCTCAAAGGAAACTTCATAAAGTATGGTATCCTTTTTCTCTGTTCCATTATGCTCCTTTCCTTTTATTTTTGTTCTCTTATGCTCTTCTTTGTTACTTTATTTTCCTTTCATGTCTGTTCCACTGCCATACATTTCTTTCCTTTCTTCTCCATTATGCGTTCCTTTCTCTTACTTTTCTTTCTGTTACTTAACTTTCTTCTGTTACCATTCTTTCCATAATGGTACTCTCTTTTCCATTATGTTTTTTATTTCCCACATCATTCCTTTCCATTCTGTTACTTTCAGTTATGTTATGTTCCTTTCCTGTTAATTTTTCTCCATTCTGTTCTTCTCCTTTCCATTATGTTCCTTTCCTTTGGTTCCTCTTCTGTTACTTTCTGTTACATTCCTTTCCTTTCTGTTACTCTCCGTTACGTTCTCTCCAGTCTCCCATTATGTTAGTTTCCTTTCTGCTACTTTCTGGTAATTTACTCTGTTATTATTATTATTTATATGTTAGATTTTTTCTGTTCCGTACCATTTCTGTCAGTTACGTTACCATTCCTTTCAGATACATTACATTAACATTTTGTTACCTACCTTTCCGTACTACCCCATCTCCTGTTACCTTCCTTTCCTTCCCATTTCATTATTTTCCGTTATGTTACTCTCCTTTACATTATTTTGTTTTCCACTATGTTCTGTTCTGTTAAGTTACTCACAGTTATGTCATGTTCCTTTCCCCCTTGTTCTGTTAGTTTCCTTTTATTTCTGTTCCTATATGTTATTTTCTGTCCTAAAAAAAGGTACTTCATTAAGTATGGTATCTTATTTCCTGTTCCACTACATTCCTTTCCTTTTATTTTTGTTCTGTTATGTTCTTCCTTCTGTTGCATTACTCTCCTTTAATGTCTATTTCATTGCAATGAGTTTCTTTCCTCTTCATTATGCTACTTTTCCTTTGTTACTTACTTTCCTTTCTGTAACTTAACTTTCTTCTGTTACTGTTCTTTCCATTATGTTGCTCTGCTTTGTTGTGTTATTTTCCTTTCTGCTTCATTCATTTCCATTCTGTTACATTACTTGCAGTTATGTTGTGTTCTTTCCTTTACCCTGTTCCATCACGTTCCTTTCCTTTCGTTTTTCCTCCGTTATTTTCTCCTTTCTGTTAAATTCCTGTCCTTTCGTTCCTCATGTGTGACTTTCTTTTCCTTCCTCTTCTGATATATTCCTTTTATGTTCCTGTTATTTCCATTCCTAAAAATGGAACTTTATAAAGTATGTTGTTTTGCTTCCTGTTCCGTTATGTTACTCTTCTTTCATTTCTGTTCCATTGCAGTGCATTTCTCTCCTTTCCTCTCTATTATGTTAATTTCCTTCCTTTAATTCACACTTTCTTTACTGTTACTCAGCTTTCTTCTACTACTCTTCTTTCCTTTCTGTTACGTTCATTTTTTTTTTTGATATTTTACTCTTACATTTTTTTTTTCCTTCATGATATGTTCCTTTCCTTTCTTTTCTGTTATTTTCAGTCATGTTACTTTCCTTTCCATTACATTCCTTTCCTTTCATTCCTGCTCTAGGATGCAGGAAAAGTGCTCTTGTGCCTGCCTGGCGCTGGTGTTGCACTCAGGGCTGGAAAGTGGCAGCTGCTGATGAGCAGCAAGGCTGGAGACCTTCCAAGCGCAGGCTACTGTGCACAGGCAAGGACCCCCGGGGGAATGGAGCCAAGGGAAGAGCAGAGCTCGCTCCCGCTCCAAGCTTGCACTGGGCAATGGAGCCAGAGAAATCCAGGGCACGAGTGGTGCCCTGGAGGGGTGAGAGCAGTGGGCAAGAACTGAGCCCAAAGGACCCTGACAAGGGGCGGTGCTCAATGCGACAGAGGACAAGCAGCAACCCCCAGGGGCTGCCCTGGCAGTAACAAAAGCTTCCTCCCCCCAGATGTGGGGCAGAAGGGGCACCTGCGTGGAGCAGGAGCAGCAGCCTTTGGGCCACAGTAGCCCAGAGGAGCCCTGTCGAGGGGCTGGCTCACCGCTGCAGAGGAAGGCAAAAAACCCCCAGGGACACTCTCAGATCCGTGGGGGGAAAAAAGCCTTCCCCCCCCCAGCTGCAGGACACGAGGAGCCACCTTCGTGGTGCAGGAGCAGCCCGAACAGACCAGAGGAGCCCTAACG
>JAOEHY010001060.1:14308-27570 GCA_025447955.1 Psilopsiagon aurifrons
GTGTGAATGTGAGTGAAGGGAGCAGTGTTTGCTGCTTTGAAAGTAATCAGACCTTTTTAGCTCATGGGATGTCTTCCTGAATTCCTGGGATACTGTGGTCTGGTGCTGTTCCTTCACGCAGTCTAGTTGGGTACTTCTCTGTGTTGCCTGTTAATGAGAAGACCCTTCTTTGCAATGTTGCAGATTATTACATGAAACTAGTGCTGTCAGCAAGACTTTTCTGTACCCACTGGGTTGGTTGGGGAACTCCCTTGCTGAAATCCCCCTTGGATTTTTTTTTTTATTTCTTTTTTTTATTTTTTTCTTTTTGGTCCAATAGTATAATTCCTGTCATTAGCTCTAGTCCTGGGTATTTTCTGATCTTTGCTGTTGTGAAATCTGTAGATGGTATGAACTGAGTGGTGAGCCAGTCTGGCTCTGGGCAGAAATGCCAAGGTGTTTCAGTGGGTTGGGCTTTCAAGAGAAATTCCAGGAAAAAATTGCCTTTGTGCTTCAGAGTTCATGTGCCTGGTCCTGCAGAGGATAGGAGTTACTTTATTGCTTTGAAGAAGGGTGTTTTTGTTCTGAAGTGTTAGATTGCAGTCTTAGTAGTGCTGCCTTATCTATGTGATCATGGCTAACAGACCTACCATTCTCCAGCTGCTAGGGCAACTGGCTTTCTTCCTGCTACATAGAGGAAGGGGAGAGACCAGCTACAGTTTGTGCAAAAGGGAAGAACTGAAGCTGTGATAGCTGGCATCTGCTCTTGTCTTAATTACTCTTTGAAAGAACTTTGGTGAAAACAGCATTGGGAAGAGGACTTTAAAGGGGAGGAGGCAAAAAAGTAATAAAGGGCTTAAAATGGTTCCCAAGACTTGCTTTTGATGTTTTTGATGACCTTAAGGCTGAAAGCTTTGTGACCCTTTGTGTTTCACTGTGTGGAAAAAGAGAAATCTCAAGTGCTCAGCTTTGAAGCAGCTGTTAGCCTAAGGGAGGAGAACTGATGTGGGAACTAGTGTCTGGCTTGATGTTGCTGACACAAGAGAAGGAGTGGGCTTGTACCAAAAGTCAGGGAATAGGTTGTGAACAAGCCAAGGAGACCATATGTTCTTCAGGCTTTCCTTAATTCTTGGAGCTGCCTGTGAAAGGATTAAGTGCAGAGACGAGAGATATACCTTTGGAGCTCAGAAGTAGAGGAATTCATGTGTGGGGAAAAAAAGTGACCTGGAGGAAAATTCAGGGGAGTACATGAGGGTAGGGAGATAAACTGGACAGTGATTAAAATTACATTAGCAGAATGGGTAGGAGCAGGATCAGGCAGTCTCTTCATGCAGTCCTCAGGCATGTGGGGGTGATAAACTCTTCAAACACTGATTGGGAAGCTTGCTGTCTGTGACCTGGCCATCATCTCCCGAAATAGTCAACTCGCAGTGAGTAACTTCCCTTTGCGCTGTTCCCAGCTCTCCCTGGCACGTAAATCCTGTCCCCTAGTTCCTCCTGTCTTCCTGTTTGGAGAGAGGAGGGTTGCTGGGAGAGGCCCTCCAAGGGTCCTTGAGCTATTGGGTTTCAGCTGGGAAAGGCTGTGGCTTGGCTGGGTGAGAGGCATAATGTCAGGGTTACATCCTCTGTCCCTCCTGTTTCTGAGCTCCCAGCTTTCACCTGTGCTGTTTCTGAAGACGGTTATGTTGCTGTTCCTTAGTCATTTGCTGGTCTTCATTTCCTTTTCATGCATGCCTAAACTGTACATTAGGCTTATTCTCTCTGTGTTCCCAGTGGGAAGGGGAGCCAGCAATTATTCCTACTGCCAGGAGTGCACTTTCCCACATGGTCCAATCTTGGGGCAGGGAGACAGTTGCTGCCTTGCTTTTGAGGCCCTTCTGGGTTTTGAGACAAAAGCAGAAGCAGCTACTGTCCTTGCAGTCACTTGAGGAAAGATTGGAAGAACTTGGATGAGGAATTTGGATCCTTAATTCTTGGAGTCTTCCCTCCTTATTCCTGAAGGTGATGGCCTTGTTTGTGTTGAAAGCAGACTCTACAGACTGCCTTGTTCAACATGGCCCACAGGTTTCTGCTGGACCTTGCCTCAGCCCTGGTGTTTCCAGCTGTGTAGACTTCAGGACTGCTGACTTGTAAAACTTGCTTTGCAACTGGTGCAGGAGCTTAGCTGTCTTCCACAGCAAGGAGGGAGACGATTATGGAAAGATAATGCTGGAGACTGTGGTCTTGAATCTTGTGGACAGACAAGCTGTTATTTCTCTTCCTCATGGCACTGCTCAAGCAGATGTATTAAACTTTTTAGCACTACAGTTCTCCTCTCTTTCGATACTTAAAGGAACAGGGAGGAGGCAGTGCACACTACCTTTCTTCCATGGATGCTCTTCTAGGATCTTCAGTGTTCTCCACAAGTGAGGCAGGTCCCACCGGGTAGGATCCTGGTTCTGCCTGATGCTGACTCTGCAGCACCCTCTGGTGTTGCTGAATCTGTCCATCAGCTGCTTTTGGTTTCTCCTTTCTGCCCATCTCTTGACTAAGTTAGCTCCAAGTAGAGGAGCCACACAGAGTCTCCCACAGCTAAATGCTGTAATATATATTCAATTGCTGAATATCAACCAATGGCTGAGTGATGTATGCCATGGACTAGACCTGATGTAATTCTTTTGTAAGTGTTCCCCTCTCCTCCTGTACTTTCATGCTTGTGTGGACACTGAAACCTTCCTTTCCATAGTCTCCACCTGGAACAATTTCCAGTTTTGATTGGTTGGTTTTAGTTTGTTCTCCTTCTATGACCAAAAAGTTCAAGACTCTATGACCCTGCTGTCTGACTTATCCTGACAGTTATTTTTGAGATGACACTAGCCAGGACTCAGCTGGTGACATGAAGAGGGCATGGTTTTCTTCTTTCTGTTGTATGAGATGTCCCGGTCTTGCCAGCACTGCATGAGCAGCATCCTGAGCTGTAGTTACTTACATGAAGGATGGTACTGAAAAAACTTTTAGATCTTTATATTTTGCAACAGTGGAATTACAAAAGGAATTTCACAAAAAGGGAGAAAACCATCAAATTTAAATCTCTTGTGAATTTTTAGTTGATTCTTGCTGCTTAGTTCTTTCCTTGTTTGTTGTTTTCCACTAAAACACCCTGCTCAGATGCAGATGAGGTCATCTTAATAGTCAGGTTTTGGGTTTTGCTACATATACCCTGTTACACTGCATGTCTCCGCTGAACCATTGTTCAGTTTACATCACAAACATTCATGTTAATTCTGTACCTAAGCTCCTGACTTGAACTTGGCATAGGCTCTGGTTGCCATGTTACTGACCCACATACTGGCTGCATTAAGAGAGAGCCTTCCTCACCACCAGCTTGCAGACCCTCAGGCTCTGATAGCTGCTATCAACAGTGTTTTCTGGAACTTGTGAAAACTGAGGGCTGATTTGGTTCTCTCTGTGAGCTGATGTTGGGAGCCTGTTCCTGTATGTACACTGTAGTTAAGTTGCAAAGATAACTGCTGTAGGTTCATCTTAAACCAACCCGTATGCAAAGACATTAACAAGGTATCTGCTGACTGTCTGTGGTGCGTAGCTGGATGTAGAAAAGAACTGTAATCCAAAATATGGATTTAATGATCAGAAGGCACTTGTTGAGGTGGGGGAGAGTGGCCCAGCTCTAATTATAGCTGTTGTGGATGATGGCTGTCTGACTCCAGATAAGCTAAGTTTTTTTGTATACATAGGAATAGAGGTCCAATATATATTAGCCAGTTTGGTAAGGCTGCATGGGTTAGAACCTTAATTTCTTGAAACTAGTGGCAAGCTGTGTTTGTGGGAGTTGAGATTTCTGCTTTGTCTCCTTTGTCACAGTCTGACACCATCCTGTTCTTCTGCTCTTGCTTTGCAGAACATCCAGAAGATGCTCGGTCTTGCTCCTTCCCGGGCTGCCACCAAGCAAGCAGGGGGCTTCCTTGGCCCACCGCCTCAGGCAGGAAAGTTCTCCTGATGCACAGTTAACAATGTTCATAGAAGGTCTGACCAGTGCTCAAAACTGCCTTTGGGAGATAACAAGATGGGATCCTGCGCCAAGCTCCACAGGTCCAAAGCCATCCTATGCAGTATTGGCCACAGTCTTGGAAACATCTTCCATTTGGAGTATTCTACCAGCAGTTGTTTGCTTGTCAAACCAAGAAAGTTCTCAGAAGATGACTTGACCTTTCATTTCTGGTGTTTCTGAGAAATAAATGGCATGGGCATGTTTAGATGTCTCTTAATTGTGTGGTAGGACAAGTAGAAATACATTGATTTAATGCGGTTGATTTAGTTTACAGCATGGAAGTCAACTTGGTTGGCAAGAGTGACTTGGTTGAAACAGACAGTTTGGAAAATTCAGAATGATCATGCTGTGAAGTGACTCTCTTGTTTTAGCTGTACTGGCTATAGTCCTGTGTAGTAGGGAGCTGGACAAGTAGATGTGACCTTCACAAAGCTTCCATTGTGGAGGATGAGATTTTTTGTTGGCTCAGGTGACTGCAGGTGGCAGAACCTGCCCCAGTGCCAGCTACTCTTGGAGATTGCAGGTGTTTCTGGATGTACTGTAAGCATGTGTCTTCGTGACAGAGTACAGCCCCACTGCATTTTTTGTGGTGTTAGGTAGCTTCTGTTAAAAGTTGCTTACTTAGGCAGAATCTGCTCAATTATAGAAACAAACCTGACCTGCAAACTTGAACAAACTGTTTAATTCTGTCAGGGCCATCCACTGCTACTCAGCTTTTTATTGCCTAAGTGGTTATCACAGCCGTGTTGCTCATGCTTTTTAACTCATTAGGGACTGTAGTGAGAGGACAAGGGGTAACGGATTCAAACTTAAACAGGGGAAGTTTAGATTGGATATGAGGAAGAAATTCTTTACTGTAAGGGTGGTGAGGCACTGGAATGGGTTGCCCAGGGAAGTTGTGAATGCTTCATCGCTGGTGGTGTTCAGGACCGAATTGGACAGGGCTTTGGGTGGTATGGTTTAGTGGAAGGTGTCCGTTCCCATGGCAGGGGAGTTGGAATCACATGATCTTAAGGTCCTTTCCATCTCTAACTATTCTATGATTCTGTGATCAGTACATCTCTTAAAAAGCTTCGCTCTTGGACCAGGAAGCGCTTCACACTGTCTCCTGCTTCACCAAATAACTGTCTGGATCAGTCTTGTTGGCTGGAACCTGCTCACTTTGTTTAAAAAGGGTGAATAAATCTTGGTGCAACTCAAGTTAGGCTGTAACCTGAAGGGCTATTGATTTTCTTGCTTTGATGGCCAGAGGTTTATCATGGGGTACATTTTAATGGGAATTTTTTTACTAGGTGCATGGCAAGGGGATAAATCTGAAACACCTCATAGAGCGTGCAGCAGGTGCAATATCATGTTAAATAGTGAATATTGAGTTAATTCTCGCTGTTACAGAGTGCGCGCACATCGCATCGCGCCGCACGCGGTCGCTTGGGGAAGGGATCTAGTTGCGCACGGTACTCCGTAATACCTCCGAGCCGCCAGAGGGAGCCCGGGCTCTGGGCAGGGCTGCGGCGCGCCTTTGCGCTCAAGCAGAGGTGCGGGCGGGGGTGTTGCGAAGCCCGCGGCCCAGAGGTCGAAGGCTGCGGCGGCGGAAGCGCCGATAGCGGAAGGAGGTGTCCTGAGGGCTATTGGTTTTTCTCCCGTGGCGTTTCCCCAGCCCACCGCATTCATCCGACGGCCCAGCCGATGCTGGCTCGAGCCCGGTTGTCGACCTTCATTCCTTCTCTCTTCGTGATCCGATCCAGAGTCGCCATGAGCAGCGCTACCGGCACCGTGACCATCCACCAGCCCCTCAACTACCGGGCGGGCGCCCGCGTTCATCCGGCCGACGGTGGGCGGGCTGAAGAGGTGTATGAGCCTGCCACAGGTACAGCCCCGCTCTTGTCTGCTTGGGGTGAGGGGGTTAACCTTGCGCTGAGGCGCGGGGTCGGTGCCCGGAGTTGCTTCCTTGTATTTGCCTGCAAGAGTCGGACGCTTTCGACTTTTCCCGCCGTCACATGCTGCCTGTGAAGGCGTCCTTAACGCCGTGGTGGTCTGATGGCTGCGTTTTGCCCCCTCCAGTGCAGGTCCATTGTCAGACTTCTCAGCAGAAATCGGTTCTGACACGCTGTCAAATAATCGAGTGATGCCTGATCTTGGCAAATAACTCTATTGAAACATTTCTAAAATCAATTTATTTTTCTTTAACTGGAAGTATGTAGGTTTCACCAGAATCATTTCAAGAAAGACAGTGTTTAACTATGCAGAACAATATGTAACAGTCCCTGAGGCTGGTGGTAGAAGTATAACAAGCTCCCGGGGCAACAGAGGAATTTTCTAATGAGTTGAGCTACTTAGTAACCAGAACACGACTGTGGAGAATTACAGATCTTTAAATCAGAGCAGCTGAATTGCAGTGCCTCTTCTAGAGCCAATTAAAAATCAGTGGAATCACAGCATGAAGTTGTGTAGCCTGGTAGAGATGACTGGACTGAAGTCTTTGTGTTTTGATGCAAGATAAGCTACATTCTTTAGTGCCCTTTTTCTGAGACTTCTGTCTTCTTTATTTCATGTTTAAAATGTTCCCAGGTCGTGTGATATGCAAAGTGCTCTGCTCTGGGGAGAAGGAGGTTGATCTGGCTGTGCAGAGTGCAAAGGCTGCCTATGAAATATGGAGTCACATGTCTGGCATGGAGAGAAGCAGGGTGCTGCTGGAGGCTGCCAGAATTATTCGGGTATGTTGTGGGAGCAGAGCTCACCTCTTCTTTTGGAGAGGTTCTGTCTCTGAGCTTTCTTGTGGGTTAATGTGGCTGCTGGGGGCTTCCAGCAGGACTTCTTGAGCTCCAGAAGGAACACAAGAGTTAAAACCCACCTGTGACCAGAGGACAGTAAGGCTGGCTTTGGCAGGGCTATACTCTGTTGCTGTATTCAAGACCAGTGTGTACCTTCTCTGCTTAATTCTGTTAAAAGACACAAAACTAAAGCCATCCAGTTGACATCTTTCAGGGCTCATTTCTTTTCCTTGAAATTGCTTAACTGTTACGTTGTTGAACTTTTCAGCTTGTCAAGATGCTCCTGTCAGGTGGCTGCAGTATGCCTCATTTTAGCACTAAAAAAATATTGGAATGCTGACTTTTAGATGGCAGATAACACACATGGGAGAGGATACAAGTAAGCTAGCTTTGTCACAAACTCCTTTGTGAGATAACATGTTCTTGGATGTTAAAATAAAGCACAGATTTATAAGAAACCAGAATTTCTTTCCCTGGTACATGTATGTAATGAGAGAACTTTTTTTTTTTTTTGCCAGGCTTCCACAGCAGGATATTATTTCTGACTGGGATATGGTCCATTAAAGGACAATTCACAGATGTGTTGCTTCATTTGTCCTTCACTAAGTCCTCTGGTTCCATTTTGATCTTGCTGTTTGCTCTTCTTCCCAGTCTGCTGTTTGTCAGCTGGCTTCTAAGTTCAGGTTTTCTCATCTTTTAGATAAACAGGGAATGTTAAGCAAGACTGGACAAGCAGGGAACCTCAGTGTTTGTCTAACATTCCCCTATGGTCAATTGCCCCTGGGAAACTGATAAATAGCAGTTGGGAATGTACCTTTTAGAGATGACAGTTTCTCACAGCAGAGCCTGGCTTACTGATTGCAGAGTAAGTTTGGAACTTACGTGGGAAGTGCTTGGGAAGCAGCTATCTCATTGTGGAGTTCTGCTATAGGCTTCTCTAACATGTCACTGCTTTATGCCTCTCACAGGAGCAAAGGGAAGAAATTGCCACCATGGAGACCATCAACAATGGGAAATCCATCTTTGAAGCCAGAGTGGACATTGACATATCCTGGCAGTGCTTGGAGTATTATGCAGGACTGGCAGGATCTCTAGCTGGTGAGAATGTTACCAGAGTTTGCTCTTTACTCTCTGTCCTGCCACGTGTATTCCCTGGTAACTTTGTGGCACAAGACCATCTTTGCTGCTGATTTCTCTAAGAGATGGACTATTGCTTTTTTCTGAAGATCTTGGAGGGATTTTCAGAGATCTCTACCTAATGCTGCCGTGTTCTGTTACAATTTACATACCTTCTGTGAACTTGTTGGGGTAAA
Source organism: Psilopsiagon aurifrons (assembly GCA_025447955.1). NCBI lineage: Eukaryota > Metazoa > Chordata > Aves > Psittaciformes > Psittacidae > Psilopsiagon > Psilopsiagon aurifrons. The sequence continues at coordinate 22,420 of JAOEHY010001060.1, forward strand.
AGCCGCGTGTCTCTGTTCCAAATTAAAGTGAGTTCTGCTCCCTGAAGCTCTGATGAGAAAGGTAGGGGCTTTATTTTTCTTCTGGCTGTTTCTTTTCATTGCAGGTGAATGCATCCAACTTCCAGGGGGATCCTTTGGGTACACTCGGAGAGAGCCCCTCGGTGTGTGTGTTGGGATTGGAGCCTGGAATTACCCTTTCCAGACTGCCTGCTGGAAGTCTGCCCCAGCCTTGGCTTGTGGTAATGGAGACTCCGCCTACACAAGCTTCTCCTTGAAGCCAGATCATCCTGTGGGAAAGAGTGATTTGAGAGATGAAGTCTAGGATTATCTTGAAGGAGATGTTAAAGTATTAGCAGTACCTTCAAGCTGCTACTCTGGCAGGAAGAGAAAAGAAATGGAAGTGAAAATACGGCAGATGCCAAGAGGGTGGGAGCACATAAGGAGAAAGACTGATTGCATGGCTTTGTACCATACAAAGAAGGTCTCTGGAAATGTCTCCAGTGCAGGATCAGCAGCCTTATCTTCCCTGGACTTTCCCAGCAGGAAAGTGCAGTTACTCTTTTGCTGGCTGCAGTGTTCATCTGAAACTGTTTCCCATTCTCTTGGGGGGAATCTTCTGGGATATGTTGAGACAAACTCATCGTGTGGGGTGAGGTTTTTTGTTCATTTGGGGTGTTTTTTTTACCTCCTTTTAAGGCAGTTCAGGTGTTAACCCCACCTTGCCTCTGCGTTCCCCTAGGCAATGCGATGGTCTTCAAGCCTTCTCCCTTCACCCCCGTTTCAGTGGTGAAGTTGGCAGAGATCTTCACAGAGGCCGGTGTGCCCAAGGGGCTCTTCAACGTGGTGCAGGGTGGGGCGGCCACAGGCCAGTTCCTCTGTCATCATCCAGATGTGGCCAAAATCTCTTTTACTGGCAGTGTGCCAACTGGCATGAAGGTAAGGGCACCTCTGTAGTCAGCGATGCAAGAGATTTGTAGTGCTGGTCTTCATGGTGTGTTGTGGATGCCAGTGCCGCCTTGAGCTTTTGTGCGTGAGGCTTGTAAAGATGGGGTGGGAGTCAGCACATTTCAGTCTGAGCAAGGAGCTTGCACATAGAAATGACACAAAGTTACTCTGGGGCTCCCGTTAGCCCACTGGGCACTGGCTTGGGCACTCAGTCTTTTTAGAGGAACCCCATGGTCATCTTCCCTTATGTAGACACCAGTTGCAATGAAGTCTCTGAGCTGCTACAGTGGCTATCTATGTGGGGAAGAGGGTATGTAAAACAACAGTGCTAGGAAATGATATGAATATTTCTGGCAGTAATAGTTCAGTTTAGCTGCCTAGAGTCTACTGGTTTTAAGCAAGAGGTTAATTTCTGTGAATTTCTTAAGCTCAATTTATTCTTCAAAAATTAAAAGTCTCTAAAAAGACTTCTAGAAATAAATGCTGTTTTGAAAGAGGGAAACTTCATGAAGATTAACAAGGGCAAGTGCAAGGCCCTGCATATGGGTTGGGGCAATCCTAAGCACAGCTACAGGACGGGCAGAGACTGGATTGAGAGCAGCCCTGAGAAGGAGTTAGGGGTATTGGTTGATGAGAAGCTCAACATGAGCTGGCAGTGTGCTCTTGCAGCCCAGAAAGCCAGCTTTATCCTGAAATGCATCAAAAGGAGTGTGACCAGCAGGTTGAGGGAGGGGTTTCTCCCCCTCTAGAGAGTCTAGAGGGTCTCTCTAGGTGAGACCCCATCTAGAGTACTGCTCTGGGCTCCCTAACATAAGAAGGATGTGGACCTGTTTTAATGAGTCCAGAGGAGGGCCACAGGTATGGTCAGAGGGCTGGAGCACCTCTGCTATGGAGAGGTTCTGAGACAGTTGAGTTTGGTCAGCCTGGCAAAGACTCCAGGGAGACCTTAAAGCAGCTTCTAGTGCCTAAAGGGGGCTTACAAAAAAATCTGGAGAGGGGCTTTTTACAAGAGCATATAGTGACAGGACAAGGGGTAATGTCTTTAAGCTGAAAAAGGGTAGACTTAGATGAGATACTAGGAAGAAATTCTTTACTGTGAGGCCAGTGAGGCAGTGGCACAGGCTGCCCAGAGAAGCTGTGGCTGCCCCATCTCCAACAATGTTCAAGTCCAGGTTGGACAGGGCTTGGAGCAGCCTGGTCTAGTGGAAGGTGTCCCTCCCTGTGGCAGGGAATTGGAACTGAATGACCTTTCAGGTCCCTTCCAACCCAAACAATTCTGTGATTCTGTGAAGTGTTGCCCTTGAACACATTACATATGTGTACCTGTGGGGTGCAGTGGCACAGACGCAGTTACAGCTGTCCTCAGCTTACACTGAGCACGAGACTTCCTGTAAATGACTCCTCAGGTTTTGTTGGTTTTATCTTCAGAAAATAACAAGAATCAAACTCTCTGAAATCATCCCCAGTTTGAACTACACACATCTAGGAAACCTAGCTTCCCCTTTGTGCTGCTTCTGTTGTTGGTGCAGGGCCCTGCAGGAACTCGCCTTTTGGGTCTCTCTTCCTTCCCTCCACCAGCCTTCCCTTTGCCAATGGGTCACTTGTCTCTTCTGTCCTTGTTTCCCTCAGATTATGGAGATGGCAGCTAAAGGCATCAAACCAGTCACCTTGGAGCTGGGGGGCAAATCCCCCCTTATCATCTTTTCAGACTGTGCCCTGGAGAATGCTGTGAATGGAGCCCTCATGGCCAACTTCCTTACACAGGGTGAGGTGTGTGTCCATGCAGCAGGAATGATCCTCCCCAGTGAGGTGAAGGGTTTGAGAATGGGGCAGCAGAGCCAGGCTGTGGCCTTTTGTAGTGAGGAATGCCCTGAAGTTCCTATCATGCCATGGATTTCCCTGTGCAGTGTCACAAAGGATTGGAAGGGATGTCCTTGCAGAAGGTAGTATATATTGTCCCAGCAGAATGTGTCTTAGCTGATGCCCTGTCCTTCCCAGAAGTGGAGCTTCTCTAACAGCCTGTAGACATCTCAGAGCAGCTGTTCTGGGCTGGTGTCCTCTGGAGGGACAGCAGGTTCTAGTCTTGGGTGCTAAGCCATGGCCCTATGGGACTCTTGTCTGTCCCAAATTTGAGATCTCCACATGTGCTGCAGGGTTTTTGAAATCCTGCTGGCAAATGGGCTTACCAGGTTCATCTCTGGGAACTGAAAAGTCAGCTAAAGTTCTCTTCTGCTTGTGACTTGATGGAATTTTGCCACCTGGTGGCATCAGTACTATTTTGTCCAGCATGGACTGTTCAGTACAGTCATGAGCAGCAGGGTAATCTAGTCTTCTTTGTTCCCAGGTCAAGTCACCTGGTTTAATAGCTGTGGAGGTGCTTTCCTGAGAACCTTTGTAGCAGGAGCCAGACAGGGAAGGATTGTGGAGTGCTTGTTGTGTGTCATACTGAAACACCTGTCCTGTATCTCAGGTGTGCTGCAATGGCACGCGAGTGTTTGTGGAGAGGAGGATACTGGATGTCTTTACAAAGGAGGTGGTAAAACGCACACAGAACATCAAAATTGGAGACCCACTTCTGGAAGACACGAGGATGGGAGCCCTCATCAACCGACCCCACCTGGATCGTGTCCAGGGCTTTATCAAGCAGGCGAAGGAACAGGTGAGATTGTGGTGCTGCCTTATGACTGTCCTGAAATATCACTGTCTTGTTAGACAAACAGTCTAGAGCTGCTTTCCTGCCCCATGCCTTCTAGCGAAGCTGGTTTTATTTCTCTGTTGGGGTTGAATTACTCGATAAGTGTCTTGGGCCACTAGATACATAAGACTGTGGGACCTGATGAGATGCATGGCAGCCATTCTGAGGTAACTGGCTGATGTAGTTGCCAAACCACTCTCCATGTTACCTGAAAAGTAATGGTAGTAAGGTGACTGGAAAAAGGGAAACATTGCACCCATTTTTAAGAAGGTTATAAAGCAGGACCCTGGGGACTACTGACCTGTCAGACTCACCTCTGTGCCTGGGAAGATCATGGAACAGAGACTCGTAGAAGCTATGTGAAGGCATATGGAGGGCAGAGCAGTGATTCAAGACAGCCGGTATGGCTTCACCAGGGTCAGGCAAGTCCTGCCTGACCAACCTAGTGGCCTTCAATGATGGAGTGACTACATTAATTGACAAAGGAAGAGGTATGGATGTTGTATATCTGGACTTCTCTAAGGCCGTTTACACAGTCCCCCACAACATCCTTCTTTCTAGATTGGAGAGAGATGGATTTGATGGGTGGACTGTTGTGTGGATGGGGAATTGGATAGTTGCATCAGAGGATAGTGGTCAATAGCTCAATGACCAGATGCAGATTGGTAATAGGGGTGTCCTTCAGGGGTCTGTAATGGAACCAGTACTGTTTATTATCTTCATCAGTGACACAGGTTGTGGGCTTGAGTGCACCCTCCGCAAGTTTGCTGATGACACCAAGCTGAGTAGTGCAGTTTACATACCTGAGAGATGGGATGTCATCCAGAGGGACTTGAACAAGCTTGAGAAGTGGGTCCGTGTGAACCTCAGGAGGCTCAACAAGGCCAAGTGCAAGGTGCTGCATATAGGTTGGGGCACACCCTGGTATCAGTACAGGCTGGGAGAGGAAGGGATTGAGAGCAGCCTTGAGGAGAAGGACTTGGGGGTACTGGTGGGTGAAGAGTTGGATGTGAACCCGCAGTGCGCACTCACAGCCCAGAAAGCTGACTATATCCTGGGCTGTGTCAAAGTGTGACCAGCACAGGGAAGGGGATTCTGCCACTCTACTCCACTCTCTTGAGACTCTGTTTGCAGTACTGTGTTAAGCTCTGGGCTCCCCAGCCTAAGGATGTGGACCTTTGGAGTGAGCCTGGAGAAGGGCCACAAAGATGGTCAGAGGGCTGGAGCGCCTCTGCTACAGAGACAGGCTGAGAGAGTTTGGCTTCTTCAGCCTGGAGAAGAAAAGACTCCAGGGAGACCTTTTTGCAGTCTTCCAGTACCTAAAGGGGGATATAAGAAAAATGGGGGCAAACTTTTTAGCAGGGCCTGTTGTAACAGGACAAGGGGTAATTGTTTTAAAGCAAAAGAGGGTACTTTTAGACTACGTATATGGAAGTGTCATGGGTTCAGCAGTAGCAGTCATTTTTCCCCTTCTCGGTAGCTGGTGCAGTGCTGTGTTTTTGACTTGTGGC
>JAOEHY010001061.1:0-32855 GCA_025447955.1 Psilopsiagon aurifrons
TTCTCTGCCCAACCTGTAGCTGTGCCTGGGATTGCTCTGACCCAGGTGTAGGACCTTGCACTTGGCATGGTTAAACTGCATAATGTTGGCATCAGCCCACCTCACAAGTGTGTCAGGGTCCCTCTGGATGGCATTCCTTCCCTCCAGCATATCGACCGAACCACCTTCCGAGACTTGGGTGGTGTGGTCAGAGCATTTGCCAGTAAAGGCTGAGGCAAAGAAATCATTAAGAACCTCAGCCTTCTCCAAATCCAGGGCAGCCAGTTCTCCCGATAGCTTCTGGAGAGGTCCCACATTGTCCGTAACCTATCTTGTATTCACTATGTACCTATAGAATCCCTTCCTGTTGTCCTTAACATCCCTAGCCAAGTTTAATTCTAAGTGTGCCTTAGCTTTCCTAACCTGGTCCCTAGCTTCCTGGACAACATACCTGTATTCTTCCCAGGCCACCTGTCCTTGCTTCCACCTTTTATAAGCCTCTTTTTTTTTCTTCAGATTTTCCTCTGCAGCTCCTTATCCATCCAAGGAGGTCTCCTGGCCCTCCTGCAGCCCTTCCTTCTAGTTTTGATGTATCACTCCTGAGCTTGCAGCAGGTGATTCTTTAATATCATGCAAGAGTCTTGGGCCCCCCTGCCCTCTAGGGCTATATCCCATGGAACCTTACTGAGCAGGTTCCTGAAGAGGCCAGAGTCTGCTCTCTTGAAGTCCAGGGCAGTGAGCTTGCTGCACGCTCTTCTCAATGCTGATCTCCTGGGGTTCTTTAAGTGTGGTTCATGCTGATCAGTTACTTAAAGGTTTTTTGTTTTCTTATTTTCCTCCCACTGAGATCCTCTTTTTCATTTTATCTGTACAGTGTGTCCACTTTTTTATTTTATCTTCTTGATTTTTATCTTTTTAAACTGCATTTTCTAGATGCAGGGGAATGGAAAGATGTGACCTGTACTTCACTCCTAAGTCAAGTGGTAGAGCCATGCTCGAAATGGCTCAGCTTCTTGCCATTTCTTCTGCTAACATTGTGAGTTAAGCTTTCCCAGACTTCTAAATATCTGCTTCTTGGGCCCAAGTATCTGCTCACAGTTGTTGCTGTTATTGAAGTGCTGGTGCTTGATGAAAGTTAGCACAATTTCGGAACTGCTGGCACTGTTTGCTCCTAGCCAGATGATAATTCATGTTTAATTAACAAATCCATTTTAAGTTTTCTTAAGCTCGCACTCTATGGTCATGCAAGTGTTTCCTATCTTAGGGTGAGTCTTTTTTTCCCTTTGTGTTTCTGATTGCTATCTGCTTTTTTCTCTTTTGCTTCCACTTTCCCCCTAGTTAATTATAAACTTCTTTCCTGACAATCAGCTTTCGAGATCTGTCAGAACTGAGGTTCTTGATCTCTATGGACTATCCCAAGCCAGGTTCAGTTTTCTCCTGAACTATCTCCCCCCTCAGCCAACAGGGTGGGGATATGAGGCAGACGGTACATGGATCTCAACTGAACATGAGCAAAGCCGTGACCACTCTGGTCATGCCAGCTGCCACCTTTGTGTGCAGATGGTCTGGCTTGCAGAAGGAGAGGAGTGCACAGAGTTCTCTAGCCAGCCACCATTGACCACAACTCCTCAGGTCAGGCCCACCAAGTCTGTGTGACTTTGGAGGAGTGACTAATAAATTATCTGGGACTTCCAAATAATCGTATTTTAGAGAATCTGATTTGATAACAATTGAGCAGATTCATTGTATGGTAGGAAAAAAAGTCTGAACATTTTTTCTTTTTACTTTTTTTGTCTGTTTGACGTATATGACTTCATGTGAATTCTCTCTAACTCCAATACATAAAAAAACCCCTTTTTTGCCTGTTCTTGAGTGCAGCCATTTCAAATTAAAGTATAATTATTTTTAATTAAGAATGGTTTCTTTCAAACATGAGGGTGTAGAGTGGGAATTTAGAAGCATACTTCAGTACATCTTCCACTGTTTGGAAAAAAAAGCTATTATATATACTTCTGAAGTGTTGGTGTTTGGCAGATGTGAAATTTTCATGTGGTTTCCTCCTAAATGGGTATATGTGCAGTATGATAGCAATGTACTCTTATTAAAACTGATCCTTCCATTATCCTTTTACTCCATTGAGGTGCTGCTACTTGTTGAGAACTAGAAAGATGCCTTAATGTGAATTGAGGGTTGGACTTACATGTGCAATTGTAGCATTGCTTAGAGCCTTATTTATGTTAATGTGTGGTTTAAAAAAAAAAAAAAAAAAACACAACCTTAATTTAGATGTGTGGTTACAGAGATTTTTTTGATAATTATTAGAAGTAGTATATGTAGATTAAAACTGAAATAATGGATAAATTATCCTTTTCCTAATATTTAAGTGTAAGTACATTTGATTTATAGATGGAATATTTTTTTCTACCTGTTTTCCGGAGTCTGTATCAGTTCTGTATTCTTTTTCTCTTTCTGGTGGTCTGTGTTTTTAAGTCATTAATTTGATAGATGTCAAAGCCTTTCCTTTGTTTACAGTGTAGTATCATCTTTATTTGAGAAAGTATGGAGATGCTATCTGATAATGACAGAAGGCAGATTTGTGTTCTTTAAAGCACTTGTTCCAAATCAAATTGTGCAAAACCAAGAAGTGGTTTATTTCAGAGTATTCATATACCAAAATGTTTGAGTACTATGTAGGCAATTCAGCCAAATCAATAAACTTAAATACATATACACACACGTTTGTCTATGTGTGTATCTGCTGATGCTTCCACATCGAAACCTGCCAAGAAAAAAAGCAAGAAACCTTCCTGTGGCATTTTTACATTCTCACGTTAATATGGTGGCAATGGAGGAAGCACCTACCTAATTCAGAATAAGTTGGTGTGGTTGTCTTACCTGCTCCATCTCTGCCTTGCATGTTGAGAATCTTGAAAGGGCTAGGTTTTCTTTGTTTAAGTAAAAATCCTGTCCTGGTTTACAAACATAAACTTTTGCATGAAAAGTGTATCATGTTTTTTTCAGTAGGCTATAGCTTGGCTTCTTCCTGCTTTCATGTCAGTGTTTTCTGTTTCCAGACTATGACAACATGTAAACAACATACAGTAAATACATGATAATAGTCCTTTCAGAGAACCTTTTATCTGTTTTGCTTCTGAGAATTTGTTAAGTGTTCCAGAAGGAAAGCACTTCTATTCACCACTGTTATTTCACATATTCCTGTAGCTCTGTAATTTATATTTTCAAGAGATTTTTGCATCTGAGGTTATGATATTTAGGTCTTTTTAAAATCAGCTTTCCAAACTACTGTTTTATGGAGTTGCTGGTGTCTGCCAGTATTAAGTAGGCCAGGAGTATTCTATTCTGCTTTTAAAAACCATAAAACAAATTTTGTCCCTTTAAATGGAAGTGAGAACAGCATTATGTAATGGCTGTTGGTTTTAGCTCAAATTTCTGGAATACACCACAAATAAAATCCTAGCTTTTTTGTGCCCATTGAAAGTGATGAGGAAAACATAACCTTGATGATTTCTGACAAACAAATAAGGGTTACTTACGGCAAGCCAGCATTGTTGAATTAGAAGCTATATTCCAAGCCTGCTTGTAAGTCTTCACAAATCCTATCACAATGGAAGCCATGGAGTAACAAAAATATTGTGAAACAAATGCCTCCTGGGTGGCTAATTATTGGCATTCTTTCCTTTTTACTCAAAGAGAAGCTCTGTATCTTCCCTATGAAATGCTGTCAGGCTCGAGAGCAAGAATGCTTTGGGGTGGGGAGCTGAAATCTCTTCTGTGGTTTATTTGTGAGCGATTTCTTATTTATGCTTATATTTCATTGGAAGAAAAAAATAGTTCTTAAAAGGAGCTGCATTAAATCCTTACTGTCACAAAAGACTGTTAATACCTTGGCTTTCTCTATTAAAATATCATGTAAACAATGATTGCATTATTTGTGCTGGTTCATGGATGTTGCTCCAGTTAGAAATAAATGTTGAATTCAGAAGAACGGTTAATACAGAATCTTAATTTAACATATTTTGTTTAGATGAACTAATGGAGTGAGAGGCCTTTTCAATTTGTTATACTTTGTTTTTAAGCTAATGCCAAAGCTTTTCTGCTGATTTGAAGTAAGAACTTATGAATGTTTTTCTGTTTGTCATGCTCCATAGAGGTTGCAATTATTTCCTTTCTCTGAGCATTCCTGTATCAGCTTCGTTATTAAAAGCTTTAGATGCCATAATGTTAATTAGAAAATTATAATGGTGTAATTGCATTTTCATCTTTGTGGAAAAGTGGCAGTTCTCAGAGAAGGAAGGAATAAAAAGCCAGTGTATGCCTTCCTGTATCTGCCTGGAGGTGGTTCATGTTATAGAAGCTTTTCAGTGAGTGTGAAAAGTTAGTCTCAAAGTTGAGACACATTTAGATCTTTAAAGAAAGCTAAACTCTCTCTAAGAAGTCTGAATTTAAGAGAGGAAAAGTAAGTTTTTCAAAGTTATGTTTTCATGTTGGCCATTCAAGTCACTAAACCTGTTCTCAGTTAATTTTAATTTAATAGGCCATTGCTTGTGTTCCACTAGCTTCAGTTGTTTGCAGAATCTGGGGAAATCTTGCTGTAAATGTGAACAATAACCATCTCTCGTGATACCTTTATGGCCTGACTTTCTATTTTTGGCCTCCTTCATTTGTGTTGTGCTTCCTAGGAGATTTGAAATTCATTATTGTGCATCTGTTCTGCCTTCTTTGTGAAAGCTGTCAGTCCAATATTTTGATTAGGGTTATGATTTGGGGGAAGAGAGGATTAGAGAAGAGAGAATCTATTCTCTTCTGACCATGCTGCAAACAGGTTTTGTTACAGCATTTTTCTGTCATGATTTTCCAGCCCCTCCTGGAGAACTAAGGCAAAAAAGATAGAGATCCAGGGTCTCTGACATTAGAGACATGGAGTTTGTGTGTTTCACATAGCTTTGATTTGTATGCTTAGCTTTCAGGGAGCTTCTCATTGTTACTTTTCTTAGTCCTAATGGTGAAGGGTAGAAGAGTTTTTTACTTCATGGTAACAAGTGTTTTTCTTGTTCCATGAATGTGCAATAATTGTCCTAAGTCTGTTTTAAACAGAAAAGGATAACCCTCGTGCATTTTATAAGAAAAGCTTAGTGACAGAAGTGTTGTCACATCAGTGCCTTTTTCAAAACTGCACCAAGGGAAGAGAATTTAGTTGTAACTTTGCAGAGTAAGATAGCTCAGCACATCAGCAGACAGCTCTCATAGAGCCACAGAAACTTATGGCAGACAGCTATGAAAAGTCTTACCATTTCTTACTTCTGTATTTTTGGCATTAATGAAGAAACAGGTTTGTAATTCAGAGGTAACTGAATAGCAGAATTGTGGAATATGTCAGAAAAATAAAAACCAACAAACCAACCCTCCTTAATTCAAGCAGTGGCTTACAGTATTTATTTAAAAATCTACAATTTGCCACGTGTTCATATCTAAAGACTAGTAGGGTTATTTTTCACTCTTCCCTTAATAGTATCTGGGCAAGGGGTTGTATTGAAAGCATCACTGCTTGCCCAAATATCTGTATTGTAGCTAAGGCTGGTGCTCAGTAGTCTCATAGTACTATTTAAAAATCAGTCAGGCTTGTAATTTTTTATACAGTGATAAAAATTAGGTAGATGCTGTGGTCTGTAATCAGGATAAATCCACTGACTTAATCTGAGTTTTCTGATTCATACTATCTTCATTTGGTTTACTAAAGAGAAGAATTGAGCAAGGCTAGCTAGCAAAAAGTGGGAGAAGGCAGATGGTGCAAAATGAAAATGTCCTGCAGTCAGTTTGAAAATCAAATATAAAAAAGGCTGAAAGTCAAGTCAGGAAATCATGCTCTTTGACCTAACCTTGGAATGCAGAATATGGGGAAAATGCAGGAATGGCCTAGGAATTTCTCTGTGCTATGTCATTTTGAGAGGCCAGTCTGTGTGTATATACAGTGCATCATTTTGCACTTCAAATGTGGTAAAAAAACTCAGCTAAAAAAACAGGCTAAAATACTTTTTTTGAAAAAAGAGGTTTTCAAATTATGCTTAATTGATGTTTGCTTAAGTTCTGGTTAAATTAACTAAGCATAAATATGTCCATAAAGCTGCGCACAGATTTAAGTGTTCTGTCAAATGGAAAGAGATTTAAACAAGTTTTGTATGTGTCTAAATGTTCTGATCTGCCATGATCTACTGAGTACTCTTCCTTATATTCTTGAGTCTAATAAAAACATGGTCTGTTAGATTAAAGATGTAGAGTCAAAAATGTTTGGCTTTAATATCTTATGTTCTCTTCACAAACTGCAGCAGTAAGGCTGCCTTTGTAGTACTGAAAAACAGAAATGGAAACCTGGCAGTGTGTGGTATGCCTATAAACTGCTGCCCTCAACGCTTCTCAACTGAAGTATCATCATCAAACATCAGTATTTGAGCAAATAGGATCAAGTACCAAACAAGTTATTGAGTGAAAATAGAAAACTTAACATCTGTTTCCAGCCTCTTTGACACTTAATTGTTCTCCAAAAGAAAATTTAGGGAGCTATGATTGCATGCAGGCATGAAGAGCTGTTGGTGAAGCCTGATGTGGGCAAAAGGTCCCACTGAATTGCTTGGAGAAATGGGATGAAAGGTTGGCATGGAGTTGGGAGCACATTCGGCAAGAAACTTGGAAAACTGTAATAATTTGGTGTTAAGGTGAATCATGTTATTCCATCAAATACTAAACTGATAAAACAGTACGTTCTATTGAATGTTTCCTCTATCTGTATTACATACTTATGTAAAAGTGCAGTACACATGGGGGGTGGGGGCTGTGTATGTACACACGCATACATGAAAATCCTAAACTGGATATATGGGGTTTATTCTTGAATAATTAAAATTCCCCCTTCCGAGACCATTTCATCTCTCTTCACCCCACCCCAAGTGTTGTCATGCTTTATTTAGTATTAGCAAATGAAATGTATCTAGTCCAAGAGAGGGCAAGTGCGAAACCAATGGTGACTGCTTTGCAGAAGTCACGTAACTGTCAAAAATATTAATAATTTGTGGAGTGCATCAGTTATTTGCTTTTGACCTTTGGAAGTAAGAAATGGTAGTTATTCTGAAGAAGCACATCTTTTTAGTGGTAGCATTTCCCAGACTCAGAAGGAACAAAAGCTCAGTTAGGAGCAAGACCTTTAATATATTTTAGTAGAAGTAACTGATTAAAGTTGATACATATTGTGAAATGTGGTAATTTCACTGCCTCCCAGTCCTGCTTGTAGCTGCTGTTGATCATTAAAATTTATAACAAGTTTCACAGCTGCTGTTGAGTTAACTAAGGTAATAGCCTGTGTTAAGCTGTAATTGGATTCTCCCTGTCATCTTCACTTGCAGCAGGCTGAATTCTGTTAAACGTTATTAAGCTTATGACACCCTGTGGCAGTAGTAGGCCATTGCATGTTATGTATTGCTGCATTTTGGACACCCTTTTGTGGTAGAGCCTTCACTTTTCAAAACTAGAGTGACTGCAGACTACTTTTGGGCCTCCCAAAACAGATGCTTCCCTCAGAGGCAAGAGCAGAAGTCATGCTTATTTTCAGCACCCTGCATTTACAAATAAACTTATTTGCAGGACCAAGCCAACACACTGTGTTTCACCTGTCTTATTTTGAAGCTGCCTCTTTATCACTGATGTTTCTGAAACAGTCTCCTGACTGTATGCCCAGGAAACAGCAAAGGCAAGCAAATACTTCTGAGAGGTGCCGTCTTCACTGAACTATGTTTTTGTTTTGTCATAAACCTTTAAAATTATTTTGTGAAGCAGCTGTTAGCAATAGTTGTATTATCAGCTAATCAAACAAGGTAGCAAAGATAGCATTGTATGGCCTTCTAAAGCATGATACTTACAGTGCTCTTTGAGGATTCGTGAAAGATGCTGCAGCCTCCACCTTTGTCATGTGTTGGCAGACACTAGAGGGTGGGTCTACGTAGACAACTCTTACCACACCTTGAAATATTCACCATGATGTTTGCACCTCACCGCTATAAAGAAGCATTTCCCCACAAAACCATGCTTAGCTGAAGCAAGTTATGTGAAAGTATTATGTCCTAATCTGCTGATAACTACCTACTGGTGACGTAATGATTTTGCTTTATATCACACCCAACAGAAATGGGAGTGGGATATGCTTTTAGTGCCTCCAGGGTTAAACCGTAGGGTTCTGATACAGTGTGGTAAAATACTTGGTATTTTTTGCCAATAAATATTTTGGACAGAGGACAGATAAAGTGTGAAATTTTATTTACAAAAATTGTCTAAACTGACATATTTACGTGTATGCACATATATGTATGCTTTTAGGAGCTGAGACAACAGTTGTGACCCAACACTTCCATGGGGCAGCATAAAATTTAATGGGCTTCTGAAGCTGAAGTTCTTACAGTTTCCAGGTAGCTCCTGTGGGTTTGCTGACAGAGAAGGTTACTCAAACAGCTTATTTACAAGCCTGTTTTCAGTGGTTCACATGTGTCAAAACATAACTGCTCACTCTGAAATTCTCTGTGCTGGGAGTCAGCCTTAGGCTAAATTTTTCTGAAATCATTTTTGTGAAGGTGAAATGGAAGGCACAGGTGGTCTCAGGGAAGTGTTGTAGGTGCAGGAGATAGGAATAGGGCAGGCTTGAATGAGGATATGGGCGAATAAAACTAGCTACTGGCTGCTGGGTTGATGAAGGGATCAGCAATGGAGACACTGAACAGCTGAGGGAGTGGGCAGCAGAGATGGGGCAGTAACTGGGACAGGGCAGTTTCTGCCAGTCTGAGTCCTGGGTAGTCTGGTTTTGGTTACATTCTTTTGCTGTCTGTAAAGTAGGAGGTGTGGAGTTCTATTTCCCCTCAGTCAATCAAGATCCTGTTGAATCTACCAATTACTCCCTCAGCTCAAACCATGTTGGCACATGCTGTTGTGAGAAGTGTAGTTACAGCGTAAAGATGGTGCTATGTAACAGACCGTGAAGGGGAGGAGGGGGTATATTTCAGTTGCTGAAACAGCTGTAAGAACTTTTGCAGTCATATTACTATATGCGTAAGAAGAAAGGATAAGTTCTGAGTGTTTGATTTTGTGGCTCTAATGTTCAGTAAAGTAAACTGAAAATAGTGGCAGTGGAAGGATAAAAAACAGTTACAGTATAAAGTGTAGTGAGTGGAAAAGTGAAGTAGTCAAGACACTAGAAATTTTTTGAGAGCAAAGCTTGAATCAGTTGTGGTGTTTTTAAAACAGTTAAACGAAACTCTAAATAAACAAACCAAAAACTCTGCAGAGTTGAGGAGAAGACAATGCTAAACAAAATATTCACTGCAGTTCACGATCTTAGCTGTGACTTCCTGGAGGGAAGCTGGACAGCTCTGTTCAAGTAATCTCTGAAGAGTAGCTTTGTAGAAAGAAAAACAAAGGTAGCACCTTAATTGCAAGGTGGATCTAGAGGATTAGTCCTTGTTTGAAAATTTTAACTGTGAGATTGAAAGCAGCAGTGCAAAGAATGAAGTAGGGCGTAGAATTCATACAAAAAGAGGAGCTGAGACTGGGTCATTTCACCTTAGATGAGAAGATGGGTAGGCATCCCAGAGTGGCTATCAGAGATTTGAACTGAGCTGTGGATGGAAGTAGTTAGGGTTAGTGGTAGAAAGGTAATTCATGCATCATCAGTATGCCATGATATGTGAAGACATGATAGACAAAGAGTACCTCAAGCATTTAACTAAAAGAGTGGTGGGACAGGGTAATGCAATAGTTACAGAGAAGTGTCCACCTTCCCTATATTGGAAAGACCTCACCAGGTGGGCTGCAGGCAGCAGCCTGCTCACTGACAACAACTAACATTGCGGACAGTACTGAGCAGGGTGTCTCAAACTCTGGAGTTTTTTCCAAGCTCCCCAGCCTGACCTTTGCTTACAGAACAGCCGTTATATATTGTAGCTTTTTATCACTTTGTACCTTGTACACCTATCCTGCTTTGTCAAAAATGTTAATACATCATTGGTATGAAAATAATTGTATGGTAAATACAGTGTTTAGAAACAAAGGCCACTTGATGTTGAGAGAATATTATGAACACCTTTCAGTTGATTATGAATCTTTGCTACCTTTTGGGATATGATTTATATCTCTAAAGAGCAACCAGTCTATTAAACCCCACATTTCTCCATCAAGAATACCTTGTTATGATAATTACATTCTGTATCTGGTTTTGGCAGCTTAATGCTTTTTTTTAAAGCATCACACTATGAACCTGTATTTTTCATGTTTTAGTACACAGTTTTATACAAAAGACAATTTCAGGCTGTGATCAGATCCTTTCATAATCAAATCTAAATGTTCAATTCAAATGAGAAGAGGGACTCCACTTGTTAAATACTCTACTTACACATCCTTTGTTCTGTTGTAAACTGTTTGGTCCCTACTCTTTCATTTTTGCCTTTTCAGTTAAAGACCTGTAAGGAGCTCCATTAGATTCTTGATTCACCTTGTTCCTAAAGCAGAAGTTGTAGCTTATGCCTGCTACACTGAAAGAAAGTTTTTGGGAGCCTTATTTGTTGCTTTTTCATCCTGATTGTAGATTGATTTTGTTGTCTTTAGGATTATTTAATCTCAAGAGCATTCTGTGCCAGGGATATATAGATTCTTTGTTACAGTGGTGTTTACATCTTACATGGTTAACACAACTGACAGTTTTTTCTGTTGATAAGTATAGAAAGATGAGAGGATTTTACCATTTATCTTCCCAAATATTATGTTGACTGTGATAGTAGGTACTTACAGGTGCATTAGCTGATCATATAGCTGTGTTTTGTCCACGCATGGAGTTCCTTAGCTCTGATGCAAATGAAGAATGACTGAAAGGCAGTTGCTCTGAATGTAATACTAAAATGTCAGTTAGGCAGATTAAGATAGAAGGGTGGTTGGTACCTGCAGGGCCAAGGGACGTGTTGACAGGGAAAATGTTATTGTCCAGCTTTCAACAGAGAAGCAAGCGGTGAGTTATACTTATGGTTAACATAGCTGTAAGTGTGTGGGGGACTGTAAGAGTCATAAGAGCAGTACTGAGAAATGGTCTGCTGGTAACTGTCTGTTTCTGTTTTCATTTGTGTGGGTTTATTCTGCTCTGCATTGGTTAATGGTTTTATTTTATGGTCTTCAGGAAATCATTTTTTGCATTTATTATGTATTCATTTAGGAAATGTGAACTATGAGTCTGCATTGGGAGGTATTTGTAGCAATTGTTGAGTAGATAGTGACAAGGATGGTTAATTTATGCAAGGTCTTATTCCATTCAACAAGCCGATATAGACTGGCTACCACTAATGAGTTAGATAAGTCTGAAGAGGTCATAAGGGCATGGTTTGGAAAACATACCTTCCATTATACACCCTTTTTCAAGTATGTATTGGTTGTTCTCTGATGCTTTTTGCCCTGTATGCCTTCCAGGGGGGAGCAGTTTGACAGGTAGGGGCATATTTGCTGGAAGGACATGACACATAAATCTTGCTCTGCAGGAGGTTACTGTGTATATTCTGTGTATATTTCCTGGCTGGGAGTATTTTTGTTGGGCAAAGGTTATTCTTAGTCTGGTTAGGGTGTGGCTTGTAGTGGCTCTACTGAAAGCAGATGTGATAAAGTTGCTGGTTTTATGTAGGCAAGCGTGTTTGGCTGTGGGCTTTCTGCTTGTGGTAGTGTTGTGGTTTAAACCCAGCCAGTAATTCAGAACCCTTAGGACCCCTCACTCCCCTCCTTCCACATCCGTTAGCAGGATGGGGAGGAGAATCTAAAGAATACAAACCTCATGATTTGAGATAAGAACAGTTTAATAACTGAAATAAAGTAAATTACAGTGATAATAGAAAGAATACCAACAATAGCAAGAACGATAATAGTAGGAAAATAAGAGAAGAAATGAAGGCTCAGAAAACACAAGTGATGCACAGTACAATTGCTCACCACCCACTGACCAATACCCAGCCCCGCCCGAGCAGTGATCTGGGCCTTCTGAGTGACTCCCCCCAGTTTTTGTACTGGGCATGATGTGCTGTGGTATGGAATATGCCTTTGGTTAGTTTGGGTCAGGTGTCCTGTCTCTGATTGCTCCCAGCTTCTTGTGCCCCTCCTCACTGGAAGAGCATGAGAGACTGAAAAGTCCTTGATCAGGGTAAGTGCTACTGAGCAACAACTAAAACATTGGTGTGTTGTCAACGTTATTTCCAGCCTAAAGCCAAAACACAGCACTGCACCAGCTACTAGAAAGAAAAACAATTTTTACAGCTGAAACCAAGGTGTTGTATATTGCATGTTGGTTGTGGTGCCTAGGAAGCTGACTTTAGAGCACAACTGTATGAGAGGGTCATTTTGTGAAGGTAGGAGGTTAATATCTTTGCAGTAGAAATCTTTGCAGTAGAAGCATGAAAGTTTGTGGGTTTGATTCAGATGCTGGAGAAAGTAATCCTGTGTGGTGTGGTTATAGTGTGAATTTTGCTAGGCTGCCTAGAAAGTAATTCTTGAGGTAGCATATTCTTGAGAAATGGCATATTGCAAGTTTGTTCTGGGGTCTGTGGTTTGAGGAAAAAGCGCAGTTGTTAATCTTTGATTGGACTACTGATTTCTGTGCCTTAGAGTGTGTGACAAATGGCTTTTGCAGATGTGGTAATGGAAGAGGTGGTAAGTCTTAGGTGCCCTCCCACCCATGAGTTGCACTCATGTACAGGGCAGTAGAAACCATAAAGTAACTCTGGTTTTCTGAGCCCTGCTGGAGATAAGCTATGTAGCAGTTCATTTCATTAAAATCTGAAATTACAAAGTAAAAATTATGAATAAGCTGCAATGTATTTCCCATTGGTCGCATACTCTGTTCATGTTTGAAATGTCTTTAGCATGATTCCTTTCTCGCTGACTCTGAAGATCTACCTTTTGTTTCCTGTCTACTCAGAGAATGTTAGGTTAAGTTGCAAGGCTTCTCTTTTAGGATTGCTTTCCAATTAATGAGTATTGAACAAGATTACAGGTGGCGATTCTGCTATTGTTTCAGGCACAAAGTACTCTCTGATAAATATTTAAATTCTCATAACTGGTAAGCTCAGAACAGGTGAACGTTGTTAGCTGATATTTTACATTTTTTCAGATATCAAATTGGATTCATGCTTATGGCTTTGGATTAAAAACTAATTTTTTAAAAAAAATTATTTTGTAAATAGCTGTTAGAGGTGAGTTTTTCCTGAAGCCTTTTGTGAGTGTCTTAAAGATTAATAATCACAGAAATTGTTAAAATAGCTAGCTGGCTTATTTCCAGCATACTTTCTTTTGCAGATGGCTTTTGAAAGCACTCTGCATTTAAAACCCTAGCATGGATTTAAAATGGCTTTGAAATAGTTTTCAACGTGGCAGAATAGAAAGAGTGTGACATGACTACTTAATCTCTAGCTGGGGCCAAGGATTCTTTTTACATAATCCCATTATTCTTACAATATGTTAATGCATTGGAAGGAGTAACAGACCAATGGTTGCAAAAAAAAACTTACAGTAAACCAATAATTTATAATTTGGGACTGTAGCATACAAGCAGATTTTGAGGAGCCTTGTTATTGGTGAATTTAATTGCAGTTGTTAATATTAGCAGATGGCAATGAGGCTAACATTGCCTTAAAGGTGAAATATGTTATGTAGCATTCATGTTCCTTCCACTAATTTTTACAACCTGGTAGTGTAAACTGAACCATCTACAGGCAGTAAAATCTGAATACATACTTCTAAAGTATATGTTGCATCTGATATTTCTTCAAAAAACAAACAAAACAAAACAAAGGCTTATTTTCTAATGTAATTGTGATTATAAGCTCAAATGTAAAATAACTAATATTACAGATTTGCACATTGACATTCCCTTTAGTTGTGTTTCATAAATGTTTGGTTTGGTACAAAAGACTACACTGCAGTTTTCACCATACCTCAGTCTTGACTAACTTGTATTAAAATTTGTTTTGCTAGATCATTTCTGTGAATCTAAGATACGATCAGTGTGTTAAAAATTGTCTGAAGAGAAGAAATCCACCAGAAACTTGCAAATCAGTCCTACAAAGGTGATTGAGATTTTGCTTTTCCTTTAAAGATCAAACTTCCTATAGTAATTCCCATATAATCCCTGTGTAGTTAAATAGCACAGTAGTCATAACAGGCTTGAAATCTATGCAAGGCATCAGCTCAACAGTTTAACTCTTAATAATAGAAAGATCAAAGGACTTCACTGACAATTTTATTTTAAAATAAAACATGATACAGACATAAATGTTAGTCTGAGTAGAATGCTTTTGTAGCATGCATTTTGGATATTTTATATTGTTGTTCAAACCCAGTTCTCCTTGTCTCAGCCACAGGAAGAAATCTCACACACTTTCATCATCCTAAAGCGAATGTTTCAGTTTCTTCACCAGCTGATGGGTCTGTGCTGGAGAAAAATACTGCTGAGAAGGGAAAGGGTCTATGATGTGCAGCTTCTTTCCCTCTGCAAAAATAAAGTGTGTGTTTGAAAATGTGGTTTGATGTCTTAAAAAAAAAAAAAAATTACTCAGTGTAGGGTTCTTGTATGTTTTTAACTTGCCATGTAACTTCAGAATAATGAAGTAAACTTTCTTTGAAAGTAACTGTGTTGCTGTAGGGTACTGAACATAATGGAAGCTACAATATCCTATTAGTAATTTGAATGCATTATAGACAGCACAATGGCTTTTTCCTGTACTGAAATTTGTCTTTAGAGGGACAGTTGTGTGGGCTTACACGTTGTCTTCTGGTCTTCAGACAACTCCTGATAAGATGAACTAAATCACAAATCTACTTAAGAAACTGACTGTAAACAGTGTCCTTTTTTTTTGGTTCATTTTAACTGCGGTGCTACATTGATAGGAAGTTTGCGTCCACTTCTCTTAAGCTGTTTTTCTGACATGTCAAATTATGAAATAACTTCTGCTGTCATAAGTTTTATTTTGTCCCAATTCTTAGAGATTTTAAATTTCTAGAAGTGTACCTCATCACTGGAGTAGACACGCTTTCTTTTTCAGACTAATGCAGTGTCAAGTTTACACCTGAATATTTAAATCAAATACTTCCTGTCAAGCAGTTAGAAATCCAAGTTTCAGTATTGAAAGTGGGAACTGATAAATCAGTGCCAGAATTCACTTTACTGTTGATGACAAGCAGAATGTTTTTTCTTCTGTTTTACAAAAGAATGTATCACATATGCAGTGTGATTAATTGCCCTGGTTTTTAGTTCAGTAAGTTTTTATTCTGCTAGAGCACAGTATATTATTCTTGTAAGTAGTGGTAGTGTGTGAAAAGAGTCCTATCAATTCCCAGGTACGAAATTATTTTCAAGGAAGGGAGGAAAGAATTTGAATTGGTTGGAGTTCTTACTCTTATTGTTTAAAATGTCTGTCTTCCTGGTGGGATATCTTGCTGGTTTAATAGGATTCTGAAAATGGATTTAAGGCGGCGACAGAGGGGAGATTTAGATCAGATTCTTCACTATGAGGGTAGTGAGACAATAAAAACAGGCCGCCCAAGGAATTTGTGGCTGCCCCATCATTGGGAGTGTTCAAGGCCAGGTTGGATGAGGCTGGGAGCAACCTGGTTTAGTGGAAGATGTCTCTGCCCATGGCAGGGCAGGATGGAAGTAGATAATTTTTAAGGTGTCTTCCAACCCCAACTATTCGATGATTCAAATTTTAATTAGCCAAACTATACAGTTATTTAGAGAGTAATTCAGAGTTGGTGAGTTACTTAGAAGCCGGCAAAACATAGAATCATAGAATAGTTAGGGTTGGAAAGGACCTCAAGATCATGTAGTTCCAATCCCCCTGCCATGGGCAGGGACATCTCACACTAAACCATATCACCCAAGGCTCTGCCCAGCCTGCCCACTCATCTTGGTGTCATTGGCAAACTTGCTGAGGGGCGCACTCAATCCCATTGTCCATGTCTCCGACAAAGATGTTGAACAAGACTGCTCCCAACACTGATCCCTGCAGGACACCACTCATTACTGGTCTCCAGCTGGACATTGAGCCATTGAGCACAACTCTTTGCATGTGGCCATCCAGCCAGTTCTTTATCCACCAAGTGGTCCACCTTTCAAGTTGATGTCTCTCCAGTTTAGAGACGAGGATGTCGTGTGGGACAGTGTCGAATGCTTTGCTCAAGTCCAGGTAGGTGACATCAATATGCTGTCTTTTTTTGTAATGTAACTGTTAGGTGTCTCCGCCTATGGCAGTGGAGTTGTAACTACATGACTTTTTAGTCCTTTCCAACCATAACCATTCTATGTTAGTAATGGGAACTAAATTAATCCAGAAGAATGCATTTGTATTTTTTCAATATAATATTTAACATATAAGACATTTTTAAAAAGATTCTGTGTTCAATGTAGCAAACACATGTAAAGTTATTTTCTTCTCTCTTTAGTAAAGGGGACTCTCTTTAATATCGTAACACAGTATGTTCCTGTTTCTCTAGCAGGTCAACAAATGGTGCTCCAACTTTTCCATAATTAACAGAAATTAATTCCCACTTGGACTTACCAAAAATCTCTGTTCATTCCTGGCGAATGACAGTGAACCAGCCTCAGTTGGGTTGAACTTTTAACTTTCTCTCTGAGCGGAATAGAGCAACACTCTGGAAGGAAGGCACAGAAACTAATCACTTTAGCAACAGAAACATTTCTATATTCAAAAAACATTTTCCTGAATGATTTTGTGACAACTGAAAGTGAACTGTTATACCGGACTTTATTTCAATCTGATGTCATATTATCAGTCCATCTAGTTGTATTTGGAATATCCAGGTGATACGTTTTTCTGGTGCTGATTAAGGTAAGCTGTTGTTTAAATGCACTGTTTTCTTCTTGTCCCACTTCTTTTCCAGGGTTTTTATACCCTGAGATTTTCTTCTATTTCTAGCTACTTAAAGTCTACATAGAAATGAAATACGTGTCTTAGTCTGAGCATAGTGGGTACCTTTCTATAAGGTTATGATGATGAAATTGGCTATTATCTTCCTTTCATATTAAAAAAAAAAAGTAATTTAAGGTTCAGTTCTTTGCATTTCAGCTTGTGTACTTTGCCAAATCAGGAAATAACTATTGAGTTTCTCTTGGTTTGAATGTTTGAAACTAAAAAGGGATATTGAGGCACTTCAGCAATATATGGTCCATTTAAAAAAATGAGCTGTTGAGTTCCTGGATTTCAAAATATGACACAGATACTGTGTACTGTTATAGGAAAAGTGAGATAAAGCTTTAGAAAAGACCACGGAGTAGCTCTGCTTGGAGATGTCAGATGACAGGATAGGTCCTTTCATTTCCTAAGCAGGAAGATGGACTGAGGAAAAAAATCAGCATAGTGCAGGGTCTGGGCATTGTAAAGGATTGTGCAGATATTGTGTAACATGAAACCGTTTCATTTGTATTCTCTGAGAAATCCAGAGGCAATCAAAACTGCTAACACAATGACTTTTGTTAAGTTCATTAGAAAAAAAGAGTAAGAGTCCTTAGGACTGCTTTGAAGTCTTGCTCACACACAGTATAGCATCATGATAGCTCTCAGGTGTAATTGGGACAAAAGGGACTTTGATCTTCTTGTCTTTCCAGAGACAAGACCTTTTGAGGCAGGATCTCAGTTCTAGCTAACAAATGTTTAGAGAAGGGATTAGCTTCAAATTCTTTTCCAGATTGTGCTTTCTTATTTCAGACTTGGTGCATTGTAACTGCCTTGCCAGTTTTGTAATTGAAGACTAAATTCTGATAAAATAAAATGTATAGTTTTCTGCTTTGGCTGCTCAACAGTTTTATGAAAAAAACCATTGTTAGAGAAACAATATGTGACTGATTATATAGCAGAATCTCTCCTGTACAGAAGAGCTGAAATAGGTGTCTGACACATTTTATGTCTGCTGTCAGTGTACTATATGCAAAACTCAGCAAAACTGATTTTCAGATTCTCACCACTCATGCTCAGGGTTGTATCTGTCACAAATGGTATGCTGTTAACTTTTGTATCGCAGAGTGAATTTTCATTTATTCCAATGTATGAGAAGTGTTTGCTGTCCTTTGTGCTGCATTAAAATACTCAAGTAAGGACCTGCCAGTCTTATAAATTACATTCCACTACAAGAAGGGTTCCCAAAATTCATACCAATGGAAACTCAGGTACTGGTGGCCTTAGGAAAAGTTTCAGGTTTCGTACTGCTCTATGGGCATCCATGGAGTTGTTACTCCATCTCATCAGCATCCCTTCAAATTCAGAACTACAAACTCACGTACCTGTGCTTACCGCAATTTGTTGATGGGTGGTAGCTGCCAGTATGAAAAAAGTTTCGGCTCCACACTTCAAATGGTCCTGCTACTGCTTGTGCTGTACATCTGTCAAATTCAGCCCTTCAGTACTATGTTGAGTTAATACAGTGTTTAAACATTCTGCCTTGATGCCAACAAATTCTGAACATCCTTAGTATTGCCCTAAGTTGTATGTGGATGCAGAGAGACTTATTGGAGTACATCTCTTTCTGAAAATGCCCCTTGATGCCACTTCTGGTAGCTGATCTGTTGTTTTCTATCTCCTCAGCATGTTTCCTTTACCCCAGTCACTTCTTCCATTGTATGTTGTGAGGGTCATCTGAGATTTATTTTCAACTACCAATACCATTGGATTTTGTAAAGGATTGTTTACTCTTCCAGATAAAGTTATTTGAAATTAAGTTTGAAATCTAGTGTCATGGCCTGTTAATGTGTTCAACTGTTTATTACGTTTTAAGTAGCAATTTACTGAGAAAGAGGTGGTATAACCCCTTCTCTATCTTTCCAGCTGAGGAATCAAAGCAGCTTTTCCACAGGTAATGCAGAAACTATAGCGTTCATTTCTGTCTCCTGAGACTGAAAAAAGTCGCCAAATATAAACATAAGCAATGCTCTGCTTATCTTTCATTTTTCTAGATTGTTCTGAAAGCATAAATCTGCTGGACTGGTTGGTTTCTTTTAGTCATTTAAATGAAGTGCTGAATGCTGAAAATGTGTGTGTGATAACTATGTGGTTGCTGATCAAAGCGACTAGAGAGAGTGCAAGTCCTGTAATGGCTCAGATCATTTTTTGTTATAAAGTCCCCAGGAGCCCTGGACTTAATCATACAAGATAATTGTGCTTTGAACACATGTAAACTAACCCTGTATTGTCCATTTTTACCTTTTCTTCACATGCACCTAGTAGTTCATTAAAAAGATAAGTGAAGGTCTAGACTTCATGATCTTAATGGTCTTTTCCAATCCTGTATGTTCCTAATTTTCCTGTTTCTTTTCCCTGTGAAATTTTTCTCCTTTTTCTTTCACTTTAGAAGGGCGACTGGACGTTACACACACCCCGGTCTTACCTAGCTGTGCTCGTTTGGTTCTTTGTAGGTTTTTTACTTTTAAGACCGAAGATTTGTTTGTGACGTGTTATGCTGAACAAAGAAAGTACTCCTCTCCAGTTTTGCGCCCATTATAGAACATTGGCTACAGAGAGATAAATACAGTGAGCATGTCAGTCTTAGCTTTGTCCCCTGGAACTCTGGAAGAAGGCGTGCTTTCTACGCTATCCACAGCTTGTCAGATTTTAAAATCTGAAAAAGGATGGTCATTATCAAAGATGAGATAAAAAGCCAGAAAAAATATGCTATTCATAATAATCATTATGGTGTATCCTAACACGTGTTCTCCCATGAAAGCACACTTCTGTAATAAGTATGATTTGATGAAGTTAGATAAACTTTTAGAGGTGTTGTAGAGGGCAGTGTCCTGCTAAAGTGTTTCAAAGACAGGTTTTTTGCTTTCAGCAGTATCCTTTTTAAAGTAGTTGATTCCTTACCAGATGAGCTGTAAGTGCATCTATTTTGATGGTTACATAGGTGTAACGCTAGAATGCTGTCACTGCATTTCCAGATACTATTGGAGTGTACTTGCTTAGTAGCTGGACCTGAAAAATCCCTTAAGTCAGCCATATGCGAAGCTTGAAATCTGTACACGTACTTTGTTCATAGTTACAAACTCAGGGTGTGAGACAGCAACTGCAACCTAGCATTTGTGGTTTTTCATGTTTTCTACTATAGCTAGCATGGGGAAAAAATCCCGTTGGACACTGAGCCATGGTACTGGATGCCTGCCCATAGGCCTCTTTTCATTGCCCAGGTTCCTGGGGTGGTAGTATTCACCAGGTTGCAGTGATTTGGTGTGCAGTGGCAGGCTGTAATTGTGTCAGCCCACTGACACCTTTAAGTTTGGAAGGACAATCAACATCTGTATGTTCTGCTGAGATGTGTTTTTATTGTGATGCAATGAGTCATGTTCACACTTCCAGCTATCCAGTCAAAAATGGAACATATAGTTGTCTAGCGCGTTGCTTGGAGTTGCAGCTGATGGCCATGACAAGAGCTGCATTTACTCTGAGTACCACATGAGCAGTGTAAAATAATGAAGACAGCTTTTTAATCAGAGCCACAGAGTATATTAACTGTCAAACATCTGAATTACAAAAGAGTGAATTACCTACTATTTCATTTTAAGCAAAATAATCATAGTGGTCAGCATATCATTTCTCATGTATTTATTTTAGACTTTTAGAAAATACAGCATGTGTATGATCTTAAATAGTAAAAAATCACAAACAAACAAAAATCAAACAAAACAATACAACAGGATTTCAGAAAAATCAGAACTCTGATTTTTCTCTGGACAATGAGTGTAGAAATTAAGCCAGGATATTCTGGTGGGTTTTATAACTTTGGGATTACAAAGTAAAGGACAGCATTAATTCCTGATACAATTCCTTTAGGTTTTGACCAAATTGATCTATACTTGCTTCTAGCATGCATCCTCAATTTACACTTCCATAAAGAAAAATAAAACTAGTTTTAATGGAGGAGCAGGTTGGAATAGGCATTCCCATTTTCTTCCCTGCCTGCAGAGCTACAACCGCTGTAATTGCTGTGACCTGGGTAATGACTGTTTAGTCTTTTTCATGAGTTACGAAAAGTCAGTGATAGTACTTGGGGGTTTTATTTTTCTTGACGAAATTTTCCTGCTTTTCTCAGACAGTTGGAGTTATTCATGTGAGCTGTAGGCTGCATATTGTTGCCAACTTTCATATTCTATCCAATGCCTTACTACACCTGGTTAGGGAAGAGTTAAGTCGGACATAGATTATCAGAGACAAATCAAATTTTATGTGTCCAAATACTGCGAGGAGAGAGACAGCCATCTTTCTTTACCAAATCCAGGAGGAGTCTAAGGTAATCAAGTTCTCACTTTTTAGGCTGCATCTGGGAATTTGTCACAAGCATCTAGAGAGTGGTCCGTAAATAGCTGTCCTGATGATGACCTGTCCATCATCCCAGATGCACCTACTGTTTGAGATTTAAAGAAAATTTTAATCTTGTCTCAAAGTAACTAATTTTTCCTTGTTTGATGCAATGGCCAGAAGTAACTGGTCCCAGCTCCTTCCCTTATACTACGTTTTCTGAGAAAATGAATTTATATCTATCCATCTATCTCTAGAGTGGCTTCTGCCTCAGTATGGCTTTCCGCTCCTTTTTGGGAATCCTTGCACTTTTGTTTGTTTGTTTGTTAACATGAGGAGTAATTTTAGAAGTGGCTAACATAACACTTCAGAGGCTCTGCCAGCCAAAGTGGTCTTTGCAGTCTGCAAACTGAGAGGGGATGAAAAGAAGTTAATCAGTCAACTTCTCTGTTCATTGGTGACCTGTATTTTAAACAAGGGGGGATTGAACTTCTGCTTGGAGACAGCTTATAATTATTGGTATCTAATGTGCCTGTACTTACCCCCCCCCCGCCCCCCTAAACAAAACCTGCTTGAAATGAAATTAGAAAAATAAGGGCAGCAGAAAATGGCTTCATCAGATATGACACAAATGACAAAACCTGTAGTCAGACGGCTTAGGTTCTGTAGTCTTAATGGATTTCTGGCAGAAGCCAAGAGTAATAATTAAAGTAAAAACCTTAAAGTAGTTTTTTTTCCAGTCTGTTTAAACACAGACTGCTATTTCAAATGTCTATAAATAAAAAAAGCAGAGCACATTTCATTTGAGAGTTGGAGATTGCTATTCTGCAGCATGCTCCACTGCATTCAGTCTTCAAAGCTAATTCATATCCCACACTCTTTTTGTCAGCAAATCAGTACATATTTATATCAGGTTTTAAATTTAACTAGTATTTGTTCTTTTAAAATCATTTTCTCATAATGCCATAGGAATGGCACTGCTATCATTTATGTTTCTGTAGAACATGTCTTTGATAGTTTCAAGTGTAAAGCTACAATAGGAATACTGGTTTTTGAAAGAGGAATTAATGGCAGGGAATGGGGATTGGATGGAAGAAATCAGGGAAACCTGCAAGTTGTGTTAAAGCTTTCTCAGATCTGATAGCGTGCTGTAACACTGGTAAAATGGTCTCTGACTTGATAGTCTGAAGATTAGCAGGTGCTTCAACTTTGTTCTTTCATGCTAGAAGAAAAGTGTGAGCATATGTGGTGCTGGAGGCTGTCAGCTACTAGGTGAGTTCAATAGACTTGCTCATTGAAGTAAAAGGTGGTGGAGCATCATTTAAACTATGAGTGTAACTCCATGAGTTTTGAAATGGAAGTATTTGTTGCACTAATGCAATGAAGAGTTCTACATCAAGATTCCAGAGTTTATGAATTCAAGAGGAAGTGACAATTTAAAACTGTCTTTGGAGGAAGAGCAAATGTACACAAAAAACAGGTTGTCTAAGTGCTAGCAGGTTTTATGATTTATCTGCCCTCCTCACATATGCACGCTGAGAGTCATTGTCCTGAGTTGCTGTAGTGAAATGAGCAGACTCCTGTAATACTGCATGAATACTGTAATTAGGAAGGAAAATTGAAGTTTAAAATACCAAAAAAAAATGCCTTATAAAAGATAGTGTTGTCATTTTAAATTTTGATAGTTTTCTTGCAACTAGAATCTGGAATCAACTGTTTGCTGTATGCTTAAATAGGTAGAGTTTGTGGATGTTGGGTGAGCTTAGATCCCACCTGACCCTCAAGGGTTCACATGAAAAAGCCATGAACCTGTCACAGATCCCAGACAGAATATTGCTGACTGTTCAAGGCTGAGTATTGAACTTCAGGTAAGTATGACTTGAAGTGGCAGGATTACATTTGGGATAATAGAAAAGGGGGGGGGGAGCAGCTTTTTTTCATGGCAGCTGTATGAAGCTGCTCAAAAGTGTGAAGTGTTCAAAGTAGTCCCAGCAGAGATGTATTATTGGAAAAATGCAAGTGAGGTGGGCAAAGCTGCCAGATAGATTGCAAAACCATATGATAAATTATACTGATCACATGCATATGGCCCCCATATAAGTAATGTATATTTGTGTGCAGAGATTTATCCTCCACACCACCTTTTTTGTAGTAAAATTCAGAGCAGTGAATTAAGAGCGATACAATCAGATATAAAAGGATTTAGAACTGTTTAGGTGACTGGGCCAACAGCTGGCAAACACAGTTCACTGTGGAAAAATGTAAAATAATTAGTCTGGGAGCAAGAAACCAAAGGAAACACAGTGTATGCTGCAATGGAACAATCATTCAGCACACTGACTAGGAAAAGGATTTGAAGGTTATTGTGGAAAAATCATTGAAACCGTGAGGCTTGTGCACAGCTGCAAGAAAGTAAGTTACTAGGTTGTATCAGAGGGATAAAATACAAAATCTGAGGCAATAGAGTTACAGGAGTGTCAGGCTCCATCTGGAATACTGTATGTAGTATTGGTCACCATGCTGCACAAGGAAGATATTGTCTGGGAAAGAGTGCAAAAGCAGTAACAAAAATAAGTATTTTATGTGTGAAGATGTTGGAAGATAATCTAGTAAAACGGATACATATATCCTTTACTTTGTACAAGATTAAAAATAAGGAGTGATTATAGACATGGAGAAATAGAAATGGGCAACTTAGAACTGCATAGAAGGACTGATGAGAATCTGGAATAAATTATTTTAGAAAGTCTGTTGGTATGTATAGCATACATAAATTCTGTAGATTTCATAACAAGAATTAAAGGGAATGACAATCTGTGATAAATCTGTGATTGAGTTTTAAATTTGAAGGCAGGCACACTAAGCTGTTTCCTTTCGCTCCCCTCTTAAAGGTTTGCTGCTTGGATGACCATAGTTTTCATACTTACTTACTTACTACAGCTTGTAACTGAGAGGGGGTCACACAGTTTGTAGCTAAGAATTATACGTCTGTGTCTGCTAAGTATGCTTATAAGTACATTGGGGAGTACCCAAATAGTTCACGCTGTGTATTAGGAATAACATGTTCATTCTGTGTGTGCTTTTCTGTATTTCCTGCAATTAGAAGTTAAGGCTGACTTTCTAGTGTCTCTGTAATGCCATTTCAGGATAATGATGCACTTACACAGCATGCCACAGGCTTGGAAAAGTGTTTTAGAGTGTTTGCTGCTTCATCAAACTTAGTTCTAACATTTAAAAAAAAATGGGGGAGAGAAAGCCAAGCATATTAAGGAATGTGGCATTCAAAGTTTATGTAAGTGGTAAAATTATAGTTAAGATGAGAAAATATGCTAAAGCAATTAAACTATTTTAAGTAATAAAACTTGTTTTTTCCAGATTGAGCACTTGGTTGGGTGGGATGCTTAGCTCTTTTTTTGTGTGCTTGTGGGGTTTTGTGGGGTTGCTTGGTTTGTTTGTTTGTGTTTTGGTTTTTTTCTTTTTTCCTTAATGCTTAGCTAGCTGTTGCAGGAGCAGTAAGACAGCATGTGAAAAATAGATAACCCTCTGCACTTCAGTTCAGTGGAGAAAATTGCTCCACAGATTTGAACTTAGCTATCTGCATCTTTGGATCTAAACCAGATGCAGCGGGTTAGTGGGTTAATGTTTGAGAAAGCAGCTTGTCAAATTCAGTGTAACTTGTTAACTTTTCCTGGGAACCTTTTCAATTTTGATACCCTGCTTTGAAAATTTTGGAGTGGTTTGGTCCCAGCTGTTTTACTGTTGTCACATAGCCGTAGCAGTGAGAAAAGTTCTGCTGTAGTCTATGTTCAATGTGCTGAGGCCATTTCTCAAGTCTTCTGTGGAGGCATACAACAGAGCTCAGCACTCAGTATTTGATGCTATGATTCTAGGTAGATACTCATGAGACTGGAGCATCTTTTATGAGGAGAGACTGTGGGAGCTGGGCCTGTTTAGAGAAGACTGAGAGGGTATCTCATTAATACATAGAGTTATCTCAAAGGTGAGTGCAGGAGAATGCTGCCAGACTCTTTTCCAGTGGTGCCCAGTGACAGGATGAGGAGCAGTGGCCATAAACCAAGACACAAGAAGTTTCACCTTAGCGTGAGGAAGAACTTCTTTATGTTAAGGGTAGCAGAGCCCTGGAACAGGCTGCCCAAGAATCTCTTTCTCTGGAGACATTCAAAACCTGCCTGTATGCGTTCCTGTGTAATCTGCTCTAGGTGGCCCTGCCTTGGCAGAGGGGTTGCACCCAATGACCTCCAGAGGTCCCTTCCAACCCAAACAATTCTGTGATTTACATTATCTTTAGATACCTAACTGAGGAAGTTAGTCTTTAAGTCACTCTGGCATGAGTGGGAAGGAGCAGTCTTCGGCTTCTCCTTTTCTCTGCAGTTTGATGTCAAAAATGTGTTCTCTTATTAGCACCCCTCCCAATTAGTGTTTGAATTCTGGAACAAATCTAAATCAAAGATGTCATTCTTTAATAATTAAATAAAAGACAACCTGTTCTTCAGTCATACTGCTTTTGACCCACTTTTGATAATGTCAGCTCAGATTGTCTCCAAGAGTTAGAGAAGGGTGGCATACATGATTGTTAAACTCAGGTCAGAAAAGCTTCAGATGTTACCTTAAAGACTGTTTGGCAATCATAAAACTGCTCTAACTGGATCCACAAGATCAATGAAGTGTGAGAAAATA
Organism: Psilopsiagon aurifrons; assembly: GCA_025447955.1. Taxonomy (NCBI): domain Eukaryota; kingdom Metazoa; phylum Chordata; class Aves; order Psittaciformes; family Psittacidae; genus Psilopsiagon; species Psilopsiagon aurifrons. Next base: position 26,055 of record JAOEHY010001061.1, read on the forward strand.
GATCAGTTTTGAGTAAAACCATGTATAGTTTAATTTGAAATGTGCAGCTGCAGTTTTGCAGAAAACAAAATATAGTAAGCACAATGCTTTTATTCAGCTTGAAGTGAAGCATTTTTTTCCAGCTATCAATTTACAGCTTAAGATAATGGATTTTGGCAGAGTGCAGAGCTATTAAGCAATGTAATGTTTATTAAAATGGATAAGAAAGGACTTGAGAGGCGGCCTGTAAAAGAGAATTTTTAAAGGACTGGTTCGTAGAATAAAGCAATAGCATTTTCTCCTAGAAGTAAAGTTTTATGTCCCTTTCATTTATTACCTTTATAGGTCATTAATGAAAAAAAAATTGTGGTGATATCATCTTAGTATTTAGTACAGTTTGTGAAGTGATATGGAAACTGTATTTATGGAGTTTTTTTTATCACTACTATAAGGCTGGAAAACTTCAGCTTGTGAAACTTCTATCCCAAAGAGAGAAATGATCAACTATATCTAAGTTTGCCTCAGTCACAAAACTACCATATAATTTGACATGAACTTGACATTCCCAGGGTCTATTATCCATTGTGCAATTCTTCTCAATAGGCAATAGATGTGTGAAGCTCCATGCCAAAAGTCATTAAAGTCACTGCAAGTTTGCATGGACTCAAGGAGATGTTGGGCAAATGCCAGAAAGTCATACAGCCAAAAGATCTCAAATACATAGAAAACCACATACAGCTTAGGATGTCCCTCAGCTCAAAATAGATTAAAATTGAGAGCATATTTTGCTTCCTTCCTAAGCATTTGCTTATGGCCAATGCTTGAATTGATACAGACACACTGCTATTGGATTTTTAGTATAAAATCGTTCTTATGGTATAAACTCATTCAGATGCTCTAACCTTGTAGCCACAGAACCGTCATGAAGGAGAAGGGATATTGGATGAGGTGGACCTTGGTCTGACCCATTCTTCTGAGACCATCTCTGACCAAATTTGGGAAGATATTTAAATGTTTTCTAAATATTTTCAAGGTAGGGCCAGGTATATCTGTGGGTTCAGCTCTGAGCATGAGCTTACAGTCTATGTCTAAGTCTTACAGTGTATGTGTGCATATTTTTGTTTTTCGGAATTGAAGTCTCTGTATTTTCTAAGTGGTCACAGAATTGAAATATTCCAAATGGCAGGTCAAAGCTTTGGAGCGCAACAGAGCCTTGAACACCAGGATGCCTTGGCACTTTTTCTGCAGTTAGAAGCAGAGTATAAGTACTTTAAATGAATATTTTATAATAATAAGCTTTAATGTTATATTATGTCATATATCATCCAAAGATTTCCCTATTTAGAATAATCTAAATATTACTGAGTTTACCAACTGACACTTATTTGGGCTGATTTCTCTTTTAAGTCTATTCTGCGTGAGCAATAAAAATGTTAAGACACGATGATATTCAAGCTGGGTATGGAGTTTATGCACCCCTGTATGCATCTTTGCGGTAGGGGGTACCCAGGGACCCCGTTCTTCACTGCAGATGTTCCTCAGAGGTCACCTGCCTAAGTGGAGGTAATGACAAGGAGAGTTTGAGCTTGGCTGAGCACGTGCCTTAGATGCAGTGGAGACCGAAGAAATGTGTGTTTCTCTTCCATTGTCTTTAAAAATGAACAAGGTGTTTCCTAAGCGCAGTGGGAACAACCCTGTAAATAGTGTCTCCCCGTCTCATTACTGGCTTCAGTGCTACAGATCCAGAATGAATCTGTTTTTTATGGATGACGGCTAGTGCATGCTAAACATCAACTAATCAGTTTGTGCTTTCGAATTGCTACATTATAGTGGTGACTAGTGTATCTTCTCCAGCAGATAGGGGAAAATTTACTTGCGTAATTTTAGGTACTACTGTAAACATTTACTAATCAGCAGACTGTCTTTGAAAAATGTAGGCATGCTTGAGGTCTTAGGATGTCTGAGAAATTTTATTTCATTAAGAGAAAAGAGGTTGGACAAATACAGCATTAATTTGATTCAGTCTGGTTTTTACACAATTTCATCCGTCTTGAATTAAATGCTATAGTCAAACTATTTCACAAAAGAAGTCTGAGATAAAGATAATCTTAAAAACTTTGAAGAGGAGGAGAAGAGAGAATTGCATCAGATGGAGTTCTGGACCTCCCAAAGAAATGTAATTTTTGTGCTAATAGCACAGTCTCCTTCCAAGAATATGGCAGCTTTGATAAATGAAGCAACACTGATAACCACCGAGGTCTTGAAACAGAATATCACCAGATGCTTGATGACCTGCTTAAATGGTACAACCTCTACAAAAGCTGTTTAAGGTGCAGCCAGGATTACTGAAAATGGCTTTATCTGTGGTACAGAGGAATGTAGCACAGAGAAATAGATGACCTACAAGGTACGTGTTTTTGCTAGACTGAGATGCTGCAGAGAAGAAAATCTAGTGCTGCACTGTGACCTTGCAGTTGTACTGAAGGTGCAGCCAGTGATGGGCTTCAAAGGGAGGTTTGAGAAAACATACTTGAACTTTCATTATAGAAGGAAAGTTCAAAATTAGAGAACGGAATTTATAAACACAATAAAAAATGAAGGGTCATTACAACTTCGCTGTAATCAGGAATATACTGGTTTTACACTCAGTAATGGCTCCAATTAAAATAAATATTTGTCAGTGTTTACCTTATTCAGCATTTCATACTGAATTAATTTCAACTTTCAGCGTAACTGTTACTGAAACTAGTGAATGTAAAAGAGATCTTTTGAACTTCTCTGATGTAAATCTAATATCTGGGACAGTTACCTTCTTGACATCCACTTTAGAGGTAGTAAGACATTTATCTCATTGCAAATAAAGTGTGTGTCTAAATTAATTTGATGAATTCCTGCTTCTGTTACCTTCTGCTGGTGCCCTTTACTTTGTCTCATCTGTTCAGTTTTCTGGGTTTTTTTTCTGTTAGAGGCTGTCAGAAACTGATTTTAGAAGTTATAATCTACACAGCAATGTGCTGGAACTTTTCAGATCAATCTTGCCAATATTGCAAACTTAAAATATTACACAAATCCGACTAAATAATGGTGCTTAGTTCAGAGCAAATATGTCAGTATTTAATATTATATTTTTAATAATAAATATGTTCTAGGAAAAAATGATTAAAATGTTTAATTAGTCAATGGGGATACCAGAATTTAGATTAAACTTTCAGTATGATTTCTGGTTTTATGAATAAGTGACACAGCAGAACTGTCTAACTCTCTCTTCATCCAGTCTTTCCATGTGTAATCTTTGTGTCAAATGAAAGTGCTTTAGAAGAAAAATTCTGTGTAGGTAGAAAGTTTAAAAAAATAAGCAAGTCTATGAAAAATATGCCTGGTCATTGGAAAATATAGTGTGTTTAGGACGTTCAGGTTTTGCACATAACGTTGTCACAAGATCGGTGACTCCCACAGAAAACAAATCATTTGTTTAGAAGCAAAGTCAGCAGCTTTATGGAGAAATAAATATAATTTTACAACTTAATTACAGTATAAACATTTCTTGTGGTTGTAAATACTTTGTTGTTATTGTTGTATTAATCTTACAGGACATATGGATGTTTGTTTCAGTATCTCCTGAGACCTACTAAATCCTCTGAGCATAACTCTGGCTGCTGTTCTAAAGAGCTAAACTTTTTAGCCATTTTTCATCTTTGTCAGTAAACCTTTAGTAAATAGAAAAGAAAAAAAAAAGAATGAGAAATAAAGGCTTTAAAGAGATCCCGTTTTCTTTCTTTTACATGTTGTTATTCTCTGATTAATTTACCACTGTGGAAGTTTTATCTCGTAGTGTTAGTTCACCCTATTTAAAAGTGAAGAATTTCACACTTCCCAGATGCTGTTGAATCTTTGGGAGGGTTGGTGGTGGTAGGCTTTTCTATGGCAACCTAATCAGTTCACTCCCCATCACTTAATGGCACCTTTTTAAGTACCAGGCTCTCTGAGAACTGAGAAAACGTCTTATTGTAACATAGGTAATAATGAGGTTTAAAATCTAATAGACTTTTTGTACAGTGCAGAATGTGTTGTGGCACATTCAGGTAAGTATTTCATGCTTATGTCATTTACATGTCTAACTTGGAAATTTTGTTATAGAGGCTGGAGAAAAGAAAACTTCCTTCTCCCATCCCCAGCCCCTGAAAATGTCAAGCTTCTGGGGGAGCAATAATGTGATTAGCTCTGCAGTGTTCACATTATCACAGAAGGGAATTCTTTCTGAACACAGTTTTCCTGTCTTTCCAGCAGTCTGTCACACTTAGGATTCTTATATATTCATTCTCTAAGGGAATAGTATTTTTTGACCTTTGCCTACTATTTTGGCTCTCCTTTATTTTAAACAGGTGGGGTTTTTTTTAATTTTTTTTTACTTTCTGAGTACTATAGCAAGTACTTGTGTAGTTGCACGCCCTCTTCTACTTTGTGTATTACTGCGAACTCTAAAATTCCTGATTCTTTTATCAGTAAATGTTTTTATGTAACTTTGCTATATAAAGCACTGCTACCAGTGTACAACTGGTGTGTACACTGGTATGACATACAGTGACCTTTGATACTGTTAAATACATGTGTGGATTCAAAAAAGTGCCTTAAAGCACCACCTTATAGAGCAAGTGACCAAGGAATAATAAATTCAGGGCTCCTGTCTCAGTTGATTACCAGCCAAAAGAACATTCTTCCAAGATTCACTGCATTTTTTTTAACTGATTCTTTACGTCAAAGACTTTGAAAAGGAGATTATTGAAATGTGGATAAATTCGTAACAGCTACAAGTTTCTTTTAAAGTATTTGCAGGCTGACTAAGTAAAAGAGAGACATTTGGAGAGACTGATGACAGCTAGCATATATGATGCTTGCATATTTAAGATTTTCATCTTTTTTTTCTTTGATAATGTAAGTATAAGCATTTCTAAGAGTTACGTAGGCATCCTGTTTGGCTTGGTTTGAGTTGTATTTACTTTTCTGTACAGAAACACAGTTCTTAGTCCAGAAAGGTGAAATCACAGGATATTTCTGTTTCAGGGGTGCTTCTCCTTGGTACACAAGTAGTTGTAGATCCGTAGGGTTTGCCACTGCATGGTTGGTTTTGATCAGTGCCGTGTTAGCCAGCTCAGCAGCTGCAATGCAGGGTGTATTTCTTTGTAATGCACTCCCGGTGTTGTGATGAAAATTCCCTGGCAGGGCAAGTCCAAAGTACCTAGGTTAAAAATTAACAGGATTCACATTTTAATGTGTCATTTGGCACACTGTGTGTTTCTGTGAGTGGTACGAAAATCTGAGGCTGCTTTATCTTCACTTCTGTGGAAGGCACCTTGCATTCCAGACACCGTTTAAAACATTTTGGATGTGCAAACATGTTAACAATAATGCTTAAACAAGACTGGTACTCTGAAATGTGTTTCGAAGACATAGGAGTGACAGTCTTCCCTGGTGACAGGGAGGCAGTTTCTTTCACTGTTTCCCTTGAAGTGTATACATTGTAAAATACCATGTGTAAAATACCATGTAATGCCTTTTCAGTAATGCTTTTGGCACCCTGTTGCAAACATAGAATGTACAGACCTATTGGAAGTTTATGTAGCCATTGACAGAGGCATTTTGAACTGGCTTTAAAAAGCTTGTAAGACCAATTCTGGTACATTTTGGGGAGACTTTCTTGGTTTGTTTGGGTTTTTTGTTTGATGAGTTGGTGTTTTGCTTGATTGTTTTAAGTTTTCTCCTCCTATTATCACTAAACTCCCTGCTATCTTAATTCCTATTCCACTGTATTTACTGCCTCTTGTTTAGCCCTTATACAGATTATAGTAGCCATCTTCTTTCTGGTCGCATTTATATATGGACACAGATGTATCTCAAAGTGTGCAACCATTAAATGCTTTTTCTCCTGCCTTTGCAGATACAGGATCAAGCACTATGGCAGTAAAAAGCTTTTAAAGCTGTAAATCATCAGGTAAATATATAGCAGCATGCAGCCAGCATGAGTTGGGCTGCAGAAATTCCAGTTTGGAGTTGCACTTCTCAAACTCCGACGTACATAGTCCTATTTTGAAGGGCATGCAATTAAACTGAACCGCCATGTAATAAATGGGTCATCTCTTGATGTAGTTCAGAACAGACCAAGTAGAGCTACTATCTAAGTTACTCAAACAAAGGAAGAAGCTATTTGAAAAGGGCACATGATTTCCTTCTGCAACGCAAGCCCGCATGAGAGGTAAGCTCCTATTAACCTGCAACTCCTGAAAGATCTGCAAGCCCAGGGTAAGCAAAAAGTTCGGATGACTACAGCCTCTCCTAATTCCTCCTGAGAAGATGTGCTGATAGACACTCCATACATCATTTGAATTGAAAAACAGGAGGAAAAATAAAGATGATACAGCATTTCCTGAGTGTGGCCAGCAGGTTGAGGGAGGTGATTCTCCCCATCTGTTAGATTCTCATGGGATCCCCCCTGCAGTACTGTGTTCAGCTCTGGGTCCCCCAACATCAGAGGGACATGGATCTGCTTGAGCAAGTCCAGGGGAGGGCCACTGTCATGGGTTCAGTAGTAGCAGTCATTTTTCTCCTTCTTAGTAGCTGGTACAGCGCTGTGGTTTTGAATTTTGGCCTGGAAACAGTGCTGATAACACTAGTGTTTCGGTTACTGCTTAGAATGATTTGGTCTGGCTAAGGACTTTCTGAGTCTCATGCTCTGCCAGGGAGGAGGGTAAGCCAGGAGAAAGCAGAGACAGGGCACCTGACCCAAACTGACCAAAGAGGTATTCCATACCACAGCACGTCATGCCC